>CABFOQ010052363.1:31346-63337 GCA_900660455.1 Gephyroberyx darwinii
TTTGGGATGTTTTCCTTGTCCTCTGTGAGGGTCTAAGTTTGGGGGATGTCGTGTACTAACCATTTATTGTTTCACACGTTGGGCACTGTGAAGCCCTTAGAGACTGTAACGGTGATTAAGGGCTATACAAATAAATTTGATTTGATTTGAATTCTACCCCCAACCCCCTCTCTAGTCTTCCAGAGTACTTTGTGGTCCCAGTTTCCTTGGCAGATCAGGATCTAAAGCAGTACTCTTATTCCTTCACTGATAAGCGCATCCCCGTGAGTACCTTACCTGATGAGTACCTTACCTGTCATAATTTGTTCAATTTCTGTTTTGTTTTTCCATTTAGGGATTATCAGTTATTAATGATTGACTTGATAGATTTTGGTATAGTATGTTTACTTAGTTGTTTTGGAGTAATGGAATATGTTATGACTGATTTATGTTCATGCGTTCTTCTAGTTGTGGTGCTGGAATCACCCCAATGGGAGCGCCCTTGTCCGCATGGCCAGCATCAGTGATCCATCACAACAGAGGAAACTTGACCAGAGGTAGCGTAAGCCCCTCTACTTCCTTCAGGTTCAAAACATTTATTAGACCTCTATGTTTCTACTCTCACTCTTTCAACACTGAAATTTCACAGCAGTAGCAGACGTTTAACTGTAAAGTGGAGCGGAGTAAGGAAGGAAACTTTCACCAGTGGATAGACTAAAGAACTTAACTCAGCAATCAGAAACCGTTGTATTTACCAGGTTCAGTAACTGCTTGAAGATTGGGTGAAATGTGCAGACAAATTGATGTTGCCACAGCTACACATCTTAACTGACGCACATGATACAAGGACGTACATGGACTTCACATGTAGTGGGAGAGACAGTGCTATACATGCAGTAATTTTGTATCACACAAGGGAGACTCTCAATCCTAATGGGCAAGCCTGAACCTGTGCATATCATGGGGTGTCCTGGTGGCTCTGCGAGGGGGTAATTCAATAATTTGTGTAACCCTACTTTTTAGTACTTAAAACTGTTGATGCTGATGTTATGAATACACAAATGGTGTATTGCTAGAAGTTGGCATAACTATTTAACTGTCTAATCCCATCACAAATATCCCCTCTGTGTTGTGGTAGAATCTGCACTGCCATCACAAAGAGCCATCCGCAGCGCAGTGAAGTCCTCAGGTCGGACCTGGACAAGAACCTGCCTAACATCCAGGACATCCAGATTGCCTTTGTTAAAGTCAGGCAGATCTGTGTCATTGGTAAGCCTCATCACACCTGCTATTAAAAGCACTATCTTACCAGCTAATCAGTGAATGGATAAATGTCTTTATTAAACTACAAAATGCAGTCTTTGTGTGCAGTTTAAGTTATTGTTTATTTCCAATGGAAATTGAATGGATTTCTGGACATGTCTGTGTTCACTATAGTGTATATATATTCAAATGTTTTACTCATTTGACTTTGTGTGCAGATCCTTTTGAGGAGCCTGAGGAGAAGTGGCTTTCCTCCATCGAAAGTTCGCAATGGCTGGAGTATGTCAGGTATGTAGATGTTCTGGCACAGTATGCTGGCTCCGTCAGCAGCTCCGTGCAGCTGCCCTGTGTGAAGGTAAAATGCCTGTGTTATTCTGCCATCTGGAATATACCATAGCTCAATTGACCCTTTAATTTACTCTTTTTGATGACATGGGATATGATGGATAATAGTTAATATGTATTTAGTCCACCCCTCAAAGCTATGAGTGTTTAAACTTGTGAGTTAATAAATAGTAGCAAATGTTATTCAAAGTTTGTTGATATTTGTGTGTGTCCTGTTTGTGACTCAAGGGCCTTCCTAAAGCAGTCTGCTGAGATAGTGTACCTACTGGATGGAAAGAATGCTTCGGTCATTCTCCAAGGTACATTTCTCAGTTTCTATCTTCATTATTTGTCTATCAGTCATGTCTCAAGGTTTCAACCCAGGGTGCCATGGAAAAGTATGAATAAAAGGGCAACGTTCAAAATTGTAAAGGTTAAATGACGATAGAACAATGCTGAGTATATGTATGTTTTCATCCCAGTGGGTGGGAATTCATTATGACCTTAAGGTATTATGGTCATGAATGTAAGTCTACTTTTGCCAGCATAGCCAAACTTTTATGTTGGCTGAATGTTTTCAGAAAACTTGGGATACCGGGGCAGGTGGCGCATGGTGAACACAACTTTGATTTTGCACTACAGTCCTTTGTGATATTGTACCAACATTTTAGCTTGTGTGCAACACTTACATGTTGGGCATGTTCAGGCATAGCTTGTTACTAGAATCAAACTGACCTTGCAAACACTTTCTTTCTTTGCAAACGACCTGTTGAATGCACCTCTGATATTTCCTACATCTGTAAAGAGGAGGAAGACCGAGACCTGAACTGTGTGGTGGCCTCCCTGGTGCAGCTGATGTTGGACCCTCACTATCGCAGCCTCACTGGTTTTCAGAGCTTGGTGCAGAAGGAGTGGGTGATGGCTGGCCATCGCTTCTTGGACAGATGCAACCACTTAAAGAAGAATGACAAACGGGAGGTATGCATGATTGTAAACAACCCAGTGGTTGAGGAATTACTACACTGGAAATTGCTATAATACTTCCTAATTTTTCCTTTGTCACTATTTTCTTTAGTCTCCACTGTTCATGCTTTTCCTGGATTGCGTGTGGCAGATGATGAATCAGTACCCAGCAGCATTTGAATTCACAGAGACCTATCTGTCAGTATTGAGTGACAGCATGTGGATCCCGGTCTTCAGCACCTTCCTCTTCAATTGTGCCCAACAGCATGCTGAGCACTTAATGGTGAGGGACACACATACACATCATAGTATATTTATCCAGTTCAACACATTTATTCATACAGGGAAATCCCATGGTAGCAATGCTCTCTTTTTCAATAAAGATAAAAAGAAAACTTCCAAGTCTAAGTTTCAAGATTACAGTTTTTATGTCAAATGGATCCTTGAACACTGGACATACTTTCAAGGTGGACATTTTATTCAAATGCTCACATTTTCATAATAAATGGAATACTTGAATTCAGTCTCAGTCATTCAGATTTAAAACATTTTTGTATATGAGAGTAAAAATTGGGGAGTAATGTGCAGGTCCATCAGCAAGCCTAGGAATAGACTGTTTTTGCTTGCAGGTGAAGAGACTTTCCAGTCTGTACTGTGATCTGCAATGTGTCTGGAAGATTTAAAATCTTAAACACGTAAAAGCATTTTAACCAACTAGAAACCAGCAATTTCCAGCTAACGCAAACTATGAGGAGCACACAATGATACAGGCACATTGGGTATAAATAACCTTGTCTTTACAGGAGTTTGCCAAGAGTAAGAGCATCCCTCTAGGAGTGGAAAAGGTCCTGCGTTTCCCTCCTGTTTGGGACTGGTCACAACAGTTCTCCCTCAAAGACCAAACCCTCTTTAACAACCCCATGTATGTTGGCAAGGGAGCCACTTGTGTTCAGAATGGAGCAGTAAAAACCTTCAGACGCTCAAAGGTGAGTATCTATCTAGTATAATATTTTAAATGATTGGACTACGAAGAAGAAAACTATGTAAGACCTGACAAGAACAGCATCATTTATATGGCTGTCAAATAGTTTGAATCTGAAGCTTACTTGCCAACCCTCCATTTTTCCCAGGAGACTCCTGATTTTCATGCCATTCTCCCTGTTTTCCTGCTCATTTACAATATTTGTTAAAAATGGTAACAAAAATCAAGGTCCTATACTATCATGACTATCAACGGTCAACACAATATGTTACACCAAAAATGTAGTCTCTATGGTTACGTTATTAGTTTATTAGTGGTTGGAGCCAAATGCATGTACACCGCAAAACAATAAATTGAATTTGAAGAAGTTAAAAGATGCAGATGCAGTTTTTGTACAATATTTTCAGCGTTATTTTATACATAAAAAGTCACCAGAATGCAAGAAATAAGGTCTCTAAATCTGGGGAAGGGCCCCGAAAACCCCTATTTATGTACTCTCAAGGCTGGCAAGTATGATCTGAAGTAAGATCAGATGTAATCACAAGTGTAATGAAATCACAGAGGTAGTTTGTCAAATGCAAATCTCTTAACTCTTTGCGTCTTCCCTCCAGCATAAAACCTACAGTTCCACACTGAGAGGAATGCCCTCAGCTCTGCGTAATGGACTGAAGGATGGTCATGATGGTCCTGATACATTGACCCGGCGTAACTCTCTGGTGGCACAGCTGAGGTCTGATTTCTCCCAGCTCAAAGAGGTGGTAGAGAGCCCGTCAGAGCGCTTCTTCAGGGATTGGTTCTCTCGACCCGCTGACCAGCAGGGTCTCCTCCTTCCCTTGCTCATGCCCTCACACATTGCTCTCTGGAGGCTCTACTTTTTACGGTGGGTCCCTGAAGCCTGCATTCCCAATGGAGGCCCCATCACCGCCTACCACAAGCTCTCACAGCTGGTTGATGAAATTGAGATGCTACAGAGCCAACTCCGGCAGTATAAGGGGCCCACTCCAGCCAGCACCCCACTCTCCAGCCCCAATGGGCCACCTTCAGACCAAAGCAGGATGTATTTTAAAGCCAGTTCCGCACACGAACCCTCTACAACTCCAGAGTACCTTAGCTCCTCCTTTCCCTTCACCCCAGTGGGAAACCTGTGCCGCCGCAGTGTCCATGGCACTCCCATCAGCAAGTTCCTGAATGGAGCGAGGATCTGGCTCTCCACAGAGACCCTAGCTAATGAGACTCTCTGAGTATGTGTTGCTTTAGGGCTCACTTTTCTGAGCCCATGCAGGTTTGTGTAAGCTTAACAGCCCTATTTTCTCTTTCTAAATTGAATGGAAGGTTCCAATTTTTCAATTATTTTTCTCTTAGATTAATGGAAAACTGAGGTGATTTCTAAATCCATGTGTCAGTTGTCGTGCTGAATCCATTACAGTCGGAGTGCTGATTTATCACAGCACATCATCTATATTTGCCACTGCTGGCCTCCCTCCCATGTTATGAGACAGGTGACTGCAATTCAAAGTGCTTTTGTGGAAGAGTTTCATCTTACTGTGTATGATTGTCATACATCATGCATTATAATAGCTGTTTCTCATTTTCTTTCTCAAGATTGAGGAAATGAAGTGCATTTTTTTCTATACTACCCACACAAAAAGTTTGGTAGTGAAAGCTGATCACACGCTATCAGTAACCAGTGAAGGGGTGTTGCTGTTCTGTTTCATCCAGTTACATGGGAGGACTGCATTCTAGTTCTACCTCTTTCTGTCTGACACCATGGGTAGGAGACCAATAATGGTGAATTGAAATCTTCACTGATTTACAAGAAAGACCTCTTGGATTATGCCATGAGCATAATTACTACAGCAGAGGTATCAGGAGATCAGTTGTCTGTAGGAAATCCAATGAATGACATTGCAGCACCATAGAGATATGGTAACAGCATAGATAACAGATTATGATGCAGGCACTATGCACGCCAAAAGACACCAGAATTACTTCATATCACAAGAACATCATCTGTTACAGAGAAGATGTTTGTGATCTAGAAAAAGTACTTGCTGAACTCTAAATATCTAGGATCACCAAGTCCACTATTGGGGCAAATCTTTTTTTTTTTTTAATTGAGTTGAGAACTCCCATTTCAAGATTTACCCATGATTCATTGCACATCCATTCACAATTAATGCAACTTTATGAAGTATTTTCAAAAGGAATTCCTGTGGCATTACAGCTAATGCTAGCAGTCCAGCTATATTTTCTTTGAATGTTCATTGGTCAGTACTGCCCTACTGTAATGTACTATAGAAATTTCACCTGACTAGTGATATTTTTATTGCAACACCAGTAATGCATGCAACAACTAAATTCTCATTTTAAAATAATAATATAAGATGAAAAATTGTCATTTTATATTTTATTTATTTTATTTTTTAAATTCATTCATTTTTCAGAAAGAGAAACAGAAAATAGCACTGATAAGCATTCTACTATGTTATGAAGACATCCCATGTAAAAGGTTTGAACCCGGCTTGATTGAATGTGATGGTGGCGTTCTGTTTTGTTTTTTGCACAAACTCAATGCTATTTGCTCAAAGTACCCATTTTGTCAGGGTTGTGCCAGGGTTTTGCTCTGTAGTTAGCAAATAGACAGATTTCAGGGTCTTAGTTTCTAGGTTTAATCTATTTTTGAAGTAGAGAGAAGTGCCTATATTTTTAGTAACGTAATGCAGGTGACACTTTGAGGGAAACAATGGCGCTGTGAGGACTTAAATCTGTGGTAGATATTTTCTTGTCTCTTTTATTTTGACATAGTTACATTAAACCTTTTATAGGGACCTTCTGGTAAGGTACTACAGAGAATCTATTCAGATGAATAATGACTCAATGAGAGAACAATTGAAAGGGAAGGGACAGACAGAAGGAAATGGTCATCAGTCATCCAGTACCCCTTTAATATTTGTCAGGGAACTGGCAATGTGTAATGTGTTGACTTCTTGAAGAAGGTTTTGGTCATTCAACATTCATTATCAAACCCCTTTGTTGTCATGGGAAAATATAGCACCACTAGACAGGCTGGATACCTGTCTCATCATTACATAGATCCAATAATTGCTTGGACGTTGGGCTGAACAGTTGAATGATGTTCACACAACCTGGTGATTAGTTGGCCACAACTTGTTCATGTCTTGTAGTGTCAAAGAAGTAAACATATGTATCATCTGACAAACATTCTCCCCCACCTGCTATTATTGCACATTTGACTCAACACAATTCTGAAAATATAGGTTAGATCGATCTGTCTCAAGGTGGTTCTCTAAAATAGTTTTGTCAAATATTATAAATCTATGCTTGAATTATTTCCATTTACTTACTATTTTTGAATTAATGGTACTGAATAACGTTTATCCTTGGATTTAGTTTTTATTTTATGGAGAACTATTTATATGCTGTGTTTACCACTAATTCACAATGTTGCACTCTGCTGTAATTGTATGATGACTGTGCTTCCCCTATGGCACAGTTTGATATTGACGAACAGCAGATGTATTTATCCAATTATGCAAGTAGTTTCTAATAGGGATAAAGTACATCCTGTGCCTTTTGGGGAATAAGGTCTTTATGAACTAAACCTGTTTCACTTTTTTTTGGCAATTCTATAGTTCTAGTTATATTCAGGGTTACAGCACTGAAGCTGTTTCTCCTAACTTAAATAAGGCTTAATACTGATAACCATTAATTACATTTCTCTGAAATGAAGTTGTATTCTTGCGTTTTCTTTTACTGTGAAACCAGCCCTTGTAATTCAACAGAATTCACACAAAGCACAAAGGACTGAGGCAGTTGCTCCTCTTGCACCAATGTCTACATATAAATGCATGTGTGATACATGTATTTGTATCACAGATGCATAGACTGACATTGATTGATGCACATTCAAATTTATACAGTAAATGGCCTAAAATTAAAGTTGCTCCTCTCTCCCTTAAGCCTAGTCGGTCCCAACCTTTTCTGGCAAGTGACCCCTTCATTTGAAATGTAAAAACTGCATCTTTTTCCAGTCTGACTGTATGAGTATATAATTAATTCCTCAGGGAGAAAAGAATCTGCCCATCATGTCAATGACAACTGTGCAAACAAGTTGTAAGGTTTTCTCAGGTTCTCAGGTCTTTGTGCACTCTAATAGCCATAGCGGGATGTTTTTAATTGTAAAATAACACTCACATTATCACCACTATGCTAAGAAAGCATAATGTCAAAGGATGGCTTCCTCCCTAACCAACACACTGCTTTTAAAAGCTAGATTTAAAAAAAAATGTTTAGGTATTTATTGTGTAGGTTGTTCCATGTGCATTCTGCAACATCAGATGACAAAAACACATAAAAAATGAAATTCCTGTTCTAACAAATCTTCCATGGTTTGATGATACAAATTGAATTGTATAAATTATGTATTAGTTTGTAAATAATATAGGTTTGAATATCATCACCCAAATGTAAAATACATGTTTTCTTCACTTGAATTTTACATAATATTGTAGGATGAATTCAGATATTATGCAATCTGGGATGCCACAAGAATGATGAAAATCTGAGTTGTAATTCCTGACATAGCTCTGTTGTTACACTGGTGTAGAGGTAAGTATTATAGTTACAGGCTAAGCTGAAGGTATGTCCAAATTCACAGCAATGTTCAGCTAAAATATTGGCAAGGTTTGTCTACTGCCCCTACAGGGTGTGGACAAAATAACGGAAGCACTACAATGTGAATATTAAATGGCTAACTAGGAGTACGTAAGGACTTCTCACACTGCTCTCATAAAATCACTGAGCTGTGTGTAGTATGATAGTGGACTATTGTTCAAGAGGGGAAGCATCCACTTATTTGATCAAACTATGAGCTCTCAAATCTCCCATAAAGGGTTAATGATTTTTAGACTTAGTTACAAAGATGTGGATTCACTTCTGTGGGGGTTTTTGAGTGCAGTTTTGCAATGTGGTTTTTATGTGGTGGTTTCAGTTATGTTGCCCACCTGTGTAGAGACCTTGATTATAATTAGAGTTAACTGTCATATTTGTAGTAAATCTATCATTTATGTTGTCACCATAAGAAACATTACCAAACATAACAGAAAAAACACTAAAATGAGTCTACCTATATGAAATGTTGGGTCATATCTAGTGAGGGTAAGATTACATTATTTATATATATTTATATAAGTTTCAGAAATGGCTTGTGCATTGGGAAAATTCGCAGAACTGATGGCGAACTATAGAAGATAAAACTGCAAAAGTGTCCCATACACTGAATTTACTTGATTGAACACCTTTATGTCAATAGGTGAGATTAATTCACCAGCTCCCCCTACTGTTTAAAAATGCACCGTGCATTTGAAGCGCTTAAACAATCTCCATAACACATCTTGTTTATTTGCTTTGGTTTACAAGGTTTTTCTTATAATACTGGGCTGTACAAGACGCCTACTTACTACTGCCTTTTTCAAAAAGCAGTGATTATTTTCTTTTTGCCTGGAAGTGGAAATTAAACCGCGAGGTTCTGTTGAAATGGAGGGATGCGTCTTATGTACAAGTTGGCAGTGTGACATAAATCGCGATGCCAAGAGTAATTCTTTAATTATTTTATAACTACAAGACGTTTGTGCATGAAAATGACAGGAAATTGAATAAACCAAGTGACGTCATTCGTGCGCGCCCCTACGTATCCGTCTGCTGGCCTCCGAAATGGGCTCGACTACTCAGCCTTGATTTCTGCAATTTTCTTCAGCATATCAACTTTTTATAAAGCAAAGCATATTCGCGATGACATTTGGAGGTACGTTTATAAAATTGAAAAAGCAGAGACGTCTAAGCCTTGCATGCGTTGCCATTTTAGATGGCTGATATTAGTCGAGAAGGACTGAAGAGTCAGTTCATCTAGCTAGCAGTAGCTATGTTCGCTAACGTCGTTAGCTAGCATGACTCCGCTGGGATGGTGTCCAGTGATAAATAGTAGGGCTAAGTGGCCTTACTATTACCATTTGAACACACTAGCTGTGTGTATTGCTAGTGTAGTCTACAAAGTGACATGTTGTCACTGTTCTGTGTTTTGGGTAACGTTAACGCTAAGTAGCTAACTTCAGCCAAGGTACCCAGCGAACGATAAATTGTCGTTATTTGATCTGAATTGTAACGTTAACTATTTGAATGATGCTAGGAAGCTTTGTGACTAAGTCCCTAACGCTATCGTTTTCTATTTTAATGCCGATTAGGATTAGTTTCTCCTTCAGACCTTCCTTTTTGCCTCTGTGGTTATTAGCTAGACTTTTATAGTACAGCAAATATCCTGAATGTGTATGAGGATCAAAGTTGATAGGCCATAGCGACATTGCAGCATGCAGTTTTTTGAATTATAAAATTAGTAGAAATAGGCCTACAGTCATTCACCACACAACATTTTTATTGTAAAAATCATCACTAAGATAAATTGTCAAGGAAATGACCAACACCATGTTACTTGCATTGAACGTGGAAAAGATAGCATGCAATTGGCATGAATGGGAACTTTATCATGTACGGGAAGTGCAAGTTTACCAACCATATTGGGGAAGGGAAGTGTGCACTGTGTTAAGTTGTATATCTCATGGGGAATGTACGTTTTTCTTGACACTTACTCTACACCTGGCTCTCTAATACATCAATTCATTTTGATTGAGTAGTTAGAGTACAGGCACACTCATGGGAAAAGAGAATGTGATAAGCTGAGGAGAAATGGGTCCCTAGACCTGAAGCATTTAGGTTAAAAGCTCCAACTGAATTTGTGGGTCTCTACCTCCTCCCCACCCACCTTATCCTCTTTCTCTCTCTTCCTCTCCCTGTGGTTTTGTGACTAACCTGCTTCTGTGTCCTCATGGTTTGGCCAGCTACAGAATGTGTGTCCATAGTGAGCAAATCAGTCTCAGGCTGTCAAACCAGTTGAAGTTAAGGATTCTTTGTGCACTAGTGCTTCCCATCTGTAGCTCTCAATAGCTTTACATAGTTCACTCACAAACCTGAAATGAAAGACTATATTACATTTAACATTTGCTTGTCTAGTTAGTTAGACCATATCACAATAAACAGCATACAACTATACAACCCGGACAAGGATTTTAATTGCACTTATAAATCATCTCTGTTTTTCCAGGTGAATTGGTGGACGAAGTCAGCCAGGTGATTTCCAAACTGGTTCCTGTGCTGGCTGACTGGCTTGCAAGTTTCAGCTCCTGTGTAGTACAGTAAAGCTACTCGCTCGTTCAGAAGATTGCAATGAAGCCAGCTCAGGAGCGCAACCAGGAGTGCCTGCCTCCAAAGAAGAGGGACCTCCCAGTTAGTAACAGTAGTGGGTCTGGAGGGACAGGGGGAGGTGGGTTTGGTGGAGGAGGTGGTGGTAGTGGAGGAGATGAAGTGGCTTCCACTCAGAGCTCTGGGGCCAACAGTGACACTCAGGGAGGGGTCACATCTGGAGAGTGGCTGAGAGCTCAGCCAGGGCTTCATTATGGAGTGGAGAGTTCTGATGGCATACCAGCAGTGCCCGTTGACCAATACAGCATGTTGTATAAAGTGGCTCTCCCATCGGTCACCTATTCGCCCACCAGTCTCCACCCAGTGTTAAGCCACATCTCTCCAGCCTACACCGTACACTCTCCTCTTCTGCAGCATCCAGGTATTCCTTATCCTCCTCTAGGATATGCCCAGATCCCTCATTCGTCTCTGCAGTTTGTTAGCTCCCCTTATGCTGCAGTACCTTATGCCGTACCTCCTGGCTTCGTCCCTAGCTCCTTAATCTCTCCCTCAGGCACCATCCCTCAGCCCCACACTGTCTCCCACCTTGTTCCCTACCCATCTGTCATACAGGAGGGGGTTGTTTCCCCTCCTCCCCAGGCTCAGGTGGCTGCTCATACCTTTGCCAAAGTTGCAGCTTCCAGTGGTGTCCCACTGATGCTGCCCTCCGAGCAGGCTGCCCAGCAGCACCTTGGTACAGTGGGACTCCTGCCTGCTGCGGAGCTCAGTCCTCGAGGGATGCCAGTCTTCTACCATCCTCAGGGAACCAGGGCTGCGCCTGCCTCCAGAGACCCACATAGTGGCCATCAGGAGAATGAACCAGAGATGAATGGGGGGGATAAGGAGCAGGGGCCTAGGGAGGTGCTCCCTGACTCGGTCTACGGTGCCAGAAATACACGGCTGCTGCAGGTAGCATCCAGCTCTGTAGCAATGGAGCACACCCAGAACAGAAGCCTGCAGAGAAGCAGGCTGGATGAGAGGAGCTCACCTGGCCAGTGCAGCACACCAGACAGTGACCTGGAGGTAAGACACCCTGCTAGCTCTAGAGATGCTGCCTGCTTATATGTGACTTTTTTCCCTCTCATATCGTAGTGTTCATGCTGATTTGACCTTACCCTTTGCTGTGGTATTTTTATATTCAGTAATTTTAGTAGCCTTGATATGGAACTTATCTTTATGTGGGTGTCGTATTTTTACCCTTTTTCATAGCAGTTATTTCTAACTCAGTGCTAAATTTGGGGGGAACCTCACTGGTTAAGATCGTCTCGTAAGTTAAGATCAGAGACAGATTTGTATAAAATGTAACCAGCGCTTAATACCAGCGCCTACAAGCCAATTCACAACAAGGACAGTTTCAACAATGAACGGATAACAATGGAGAATTGGAAAGATTCTGAAATCGGAGAGCTTATCTCCATCCGTGGGGAAGAAGAAACAATAATCTCAGTTGTAACCACACTTTGAAACGACATCAACCTTTTTTGGCCCTGCATGGCAAATATGGTGACACGGCTCTTGTGCGGTCTGGTCTGAATGGGTCCAACTTAGGAATGACCTATGATTCAATAACCCATGTAAACCCTGGGATTTGTATGTGAAAGGGGTATCTATATGTACAACCTAAGTTATCAGGCAAGCCCACAGAAACAGGAAGAACTCACTAAAATAGTACATGTCAAACATCAAGAAAAGTTGTGTGATGGTGTCAGTTTGGGGTTTGGCTGTTGTTACACACCACACTTGCATATAGAGGTGCACCGATGGTATGTTTAAGTCTGGATTGGTGCAGATCCGACTCCTAGGTACTCTTATTTGGATCAGCTAATCTGTTCCGATACAGATACTCTAATGTCACAACATAACTTTCTAGCATGAGGAGAAAATGTCAGCAGTGTGGCGTTTCTACGAGGTTAACAAGAAGGATAATAAAGCTGAAAAACGTATAACGTCCAATATAAAAAAAATAACAATACAACAAATTTCATAAAACACCTTAAGTCACATCACCCTAAGAGCATGAGGACTTCACTACAGCCACTGCCTACTAAACGGTTTTTAAGAGCTGTGTTTGACTTAAAAAAAACGGAGAATATATCCTCTAGTAATATGGTATGTAACCTATTTTCTATTGTATTACTTTTTCATTTGGTCGGTGCATAATTTTGCACTGATAAATAAATCCAATGGACCCATTTGTTCCTGTAATTGTTTCATAACAGGCCTAATCAGCCTATAAATTGAGAAGTACTCTGTATCGGTACTCAGATCGGCCGATCCAACAAAGTACTACTCACATCGGTTCTGGAAAATTGGTATCGATGCAGCTCTACTTGCATACTGTCTTGTAGGAATTTGGTGGTGCTGTCAATTGTTTTGTGTTTTTCAGTGAAATTGCAAGGGGTTCCAATAACACTTTTTAAAAAAAATTCCCCTCTAGGTCCAGCAGGTGGTTGGTCGCCTGGCCTCCTCTGTTCAAGGTGGTAGTGGCCGTAAAGAGGTGTCCTTTGCTCCCCTGAATCTCTCTCAGGGTTCCCAGAGAGGCAGAGAAGCCCACGGGGAGACAACGGGGGTCATTTCTGCCCGGACTGCATATACAGCCCAGCCTGTGGGTTACAGTGACCCAAGAGTGACCACTTTCCAGCAGCAAATGGAGCAGCCAGGCCATGCTGTTATGCTAGCCAATGGGCAACCGGTCCTTATTCCTCTGGAGTATCACACCCAACATCAGCCACAGCCCCAGCCACCACAGCAACACTACCCAGGCCAGGCCAATGATGCCTCATTCTCTACCACCATGGCCTCCACAGTCCCCAACTTTAAAGCCTCTGATCCTCCAGCCAGAGTGTGCCTCCCTGATAGGGCTGTAGTGGAGCTGACCACAGCTCAGCAGCAGCAGCAGCAGCTCCCTCAACAGCCTGTTACTGCTGTTACAGTCCCAGCTACAGCAGATCTGACTCAGGCCTTAGCTCGAAGCCTAGCTCCTGCCCCTGCTCCCTGCAACCCATCGCACTTCATGAAGGGGGCCATTATCCAGCTGGCAACAGGTGAACTGAAGCGTGTTGAGGACTTGCAGACTCAGGACTTTGTGCGGAGTGCTGAGGTGAGCGGAGGGCTTAAGATTGACTCCAGCATGGTGGTTGACATCCGTGCCAGCCAGCAGAGACCAGGTCTTGTGGCACTTCACTTTACTGTGGGTGAGCAACAGAGCAAGGTGACCATTGATGTGCCCCCAGAGCACCCTTTTTTTGTATTTGGTCAGGGCTGGTCATCCTGCAGCCCTGAGCACACGGCCCAGCTCTACGGCTTGGCGTGCCATCATCTGCAAGTGGGAGATGTGTGTGTGTCCATCACTTTACAGCAGCAACTCCAGCCACAGCAGCAGAAACACCCACAGCATCATCATCCACAACAACAACAACAACAACAACAACAACAACAGCAGCAGCAGCAGCAGCAGCAGCAGCACCACCACCACCTGTCCAGGACTTCCAGTAAAGTCAACTCTACATCTGGGCCTGGTCACCAGCCGATGGGGCCACCTGCCCCTCAGCAACCAAGGCCTCAGTCCCATTTCAGGATAGAGCGCATTCACAGAGAAAGACTGAGGGAAAGAGAGAAAGAGGGGGGTGATAAGGAGGAGGCCACACACTTGGGGGGTGTTGGGCACACAGAATTGCCCACCAGACCAAATAGGACCTCAGCAGAGCATACTAGGAGCCAGAGCAGTTACCATTTGCACACAGAGGGCTCTGCTTGTCCAGGGGCAGGGATGGGAGCAGTGCAGCCTCTGCTGAGTGCTTCTCAGAGGCGTTGGTCAGCACCTGGCCTCCAAAGATATGCCATGAAGGGAGACGAAGGGCCACGGCCTCAGATAAGCACCTCTGGCCTCACAAGGCCCTCGTTCATCCCACAGGAGGTCAAGTTGTCCATCGAAGGGCGCTCTAATGCAGGGAAGTAGCATCAACTTTGGTAGCAAAAATAGAAGAGACTGCCAAAAGGAAGAATGAGTGTGAGAAGGAGAGCAAGAGGAAAAAAAGTGAGAATGTAGCCTCAGA
The DNA here is from genome assembly GCA_900660455.1 of Gephyroberyx darwinii. Classification (NCBI taxonomy): domain Eukaryota; kingdom Metazoa; phylum Chordata; class Actinopteri; order Trachichthyiformes; family Trachichthyidae; genus Gephyroberyx; species Gephyroberyx darwinii. The sequence continues at coordinate 46,224 of CABFOQ010052363.1, forward strand.
ATGTTTGAGATTTTGCACACCTTACAAGAATACAAGACCTTTTGTTTTTTTCAAAACTATCTGGCGAGTGGTTCTGGTTTGGTTTGGTTGTCAGTCAGCCAAGGGAAAAAGGCCTGTGCTCTCCCAGCCAGCTGAGATCTGACCGGGAGAGGAAGCGCTGAATAGAACGTATGTAGCTGGTGAATTGCCTACCATAGTCCTTACAGACTGCATTTCTCTTCCTCCCTCCCTCCCTCACTGCCACTCCCTCATACCCGTGCTCGGAGGTTATCATCACATTCAGAGCCCTCTTGCTTGACCAAACCATCTCCTTCGGAAGACCATGGACTAAGAAGAGTATGTTTGTAGCACAGTGAAGCTCCTTATTCTGCAGGTTCTGATATATTGACACAACCAATGATCCTACCCCCTCCCCCCCACTTCATATGATCCTGTTTCCTTCAAAAGCCTTCACCCAAAACAAGTGGAGTTGCTGACATCAACTGTTCCTGTAATGATGTTGACTCTGTTGACGCTAACTGTCAATGTATGTTACGCTATGCTTCTCTGGCAGAAGTCTAAAGACCTTTACTGTCAGCACAGCTACTCTCTCCCCTCCCTCTTGCCTTCCCAGGAGGCCAGTCTGTAGAGAATGGGGTCCTCTCTCAGGCCAAGTGTGGGATGTCCCACTAGTCTTACAATCAACATAATGATCAATCAATCGGTCTGTCTATTCAGCAATCAGTTGCCACTCCAAAAATGTCTGCTTTTTTTATTGCACACCATCATGCCCTCTGGGTGTGTGTGTGTAAATGCCATGGGTTGGGTTCATGTCTATTTGCTTTGTTTTCTAAGAAAATAAGAGATATCTTGCATTCCAGTATCACAAGTAAGAATATCCACCACTTAGAGTTTAACCTTTTTTCGTTAGAGAATCATTTCTCTTCCTGGGCAACACCCTTCCTCCTCACTATACCTCAAAGCTCTCCCGGCCAGACTGGTGACTTTTAATGTAATTTTAAACGGTATTATGGAGGAGGCACTGGCTGGTCATCACCAAAGTCACCTGTGGGAATGAAGCTGAGAGATGTACCCTCACACATCACTGGCTGTGGGCCACATTAGCCCAAACCCCTGGATACCAGAATGGGAAGTCTGTCTGGTAGATGACCATGGGAAGCTCTGGGGTTCAGAAACCTTGTGTGTGTCAGCGAGATGGTGTCCTCCTTGCCCTCAATTTGAGTCAATCTTTGCTCAGTTACCAAGTCAAAGCAATAGTTCTTTTTAGAGCACATGGCTGGACTGCATTCCCCCACAGGAGGAATTTCTCTGTGTGCTGTTTTCTATCTCTATACATCTGATGTATAAGATCTAATACTCTTTTAACCCTGGCCTGAAACTTTTCCTGCTTTCAAAAGGTGATGCACTATTTTGGTATTAATTTTTATTGCTACTTCAACAGTTGTACACAATCAAAGCATGCCTTTGACAAATTTCTCAAGAAACTATGTTTTTCATTATAGATTGAACTGCCTCTCTCCATCTCCCTGATGTTTTTTTCCTTATATGGATTTATTCAAGTGCATCTCCAAGAGAGGCTTGACTCCAAGTTGTGAACATCATCAATTTGTCTTCTACTTTGTATTTTGTTTTAATGTATACTGTAGGGTGTTTTTTTATTTTGTCCCTAGGATGTTTTCTATCCAGTGGATCTTAAGATTGTCTTGTGTTGCACATAGAAAACTTCATCGATTTCACACTGACCTTGTAATGGGAATCACACATAGTAGACTTTTTAATGAAGGGAATATGTTTGAAGTATTCTTGGTGTTTTTTGGTGAGAAAAACTGACTTGCATATTTAACTCTGTTTACAAATTAGCCAAGACGAATGCTGCAGTTTCCTCCTCCTGACAGATTTTAGCGTAGTCACTGAGAAAATCCAAAAGAGTGAAATTACGATTAAGTGCAATTAGAACAGATGTAAAATCATTAAGATGTTTATTGTGTTGGCATTCCACACCTAGACATTCCCATCAAAAAGTGTAAATCACACAGTTCCAGTTTTATTCTTTCCTCCTGTAATGTATATTACTGTCATAGTCCTTTAGGCTTACCTCTGGCTCTGTTTTAATATCATTTGTTTCATTGGATGTGCTCAAGACGCAAATCCAACCGTTTGTTATTTACATGTTTATCAATTTTGTGTCCGAGTAATGTTTCGGTGTCCATTCTTATAAACTTCTGAGCTAGCATGTCTGTCAGCGCGGACATTGTTGTGCATCTGAGCAATGATGTGGTGACATCCACTGTCTTCTGATGGGTTGGAGGCCCACTTCCAATGCTATATATAGACAAGTGTGTCAAATCTAGTTCATACATACCCGTCCCTTTCTCAAAGTCCAACCCTGGCTGCCTCTGAAGCATTTCTGTTGAGTGGAGCCCCAAAGGACTCGTGGTTCACTGAGCACACAACCTGACCCCCTGTCAGCGAGTAGAGAGTCCGTAAGAGAAACGTCGGAAAGGATAGACCTGAACTAGTTGACTGACATCCTCTGCTACTGTCATTATGAGCAACTTCAGGATGCTTTGAAATGGTTCTCATGGTTGTTTGCCATTCAAAAACTGTCCAGGTGATTTCATACAGTGGAGAGTACACCTTGCCATAAAGAGCTCAATACTTTTTGTTTGTCAGTAATGGCCACATTTTGATTTTTTTTTATGCTGTAAGCAATATAGTTACACAAAATACCTGAAAACATTTCATGTAGTCTTGGCATGTACTATGCAGCAAACTGAAGTATTCTACCCTTCATTGTCTAAATATACCTACTAAGCGGTAGGGTAGGTTTGTATTGTATGCAAGTTGACTGGTGCAGTCATTGTACACTGATTTCTGGTTAGTACCTTTGCTTTAAATGACCTTCTCATGGGTATATGAACCAGTGTTTTGCTTTGCTACTTTGTTCCCATGTTTTGCTCAGCTGTCCCTTATTTGTCATCCAAAATATAGCATACTGTTCATTCACAGATCAGTACACTCTTAACTACATCTGATGCCACATAGGTGGCGCCAAATCACATGAGATTAGTATCACTCAAATTTTACTGGCACAATTGCCAAGCTACTCTAACACTGTATTTTACGTTAAGACGCCTTTGATAGGATTTAAATGGTGCAAGCAGGGCCACCTGTGACTTTACCTCCTATGAATTCTCACAGCAAGACCATCCTGTGCTTTGCTCTCTGCTTTGAGCGAGGTGTGCTGTCTTTAGCAGGAAAGCTCTACTTATACCAAGATGTCCAATGAACTTGCTTTATTCACATCACTGATAGTCTTTTGTTATAAGAAATTGCACTAAAAGCCCTCCTTTACAGTGTTTTTAAATGAACTGTTGGTAAATTGAAGAGTTTCACAATGTAAAGCACACAAAAAAATCACAAACTGTGTGTTTCTGTAGATAGCTTTAGTATTTTTTGTATAGTTAGCTATTATGATGCTTGTCAATAATGCCTTAAGATCTGCTTTGTGCAATGTGTTGATGGAATAATGGTTGTCATAGACTTGGGGTTACTTTTTTTTCAGTCTGTGTAAGAAGAAATCAGAAATGCACTCCCTGACTCTTTTGTAACAGTCATAAGCAGGAATTCATCTGTATCTTTCTCTGTCTGAAAAGGTTACAGTGAGGTATTTTGTCAAGGAGTCTATTCAGGCCCCAGACAGTTCAACCATGAAATTACCAACAGGTTGTTTTTGGCCATCCGTTGCCCGGGGGTGTAGCATATTGCTCGTTTAACATTTTAAAGTGTGCATGCCTGAATGGCCCAGCCATCACTAGGGACACCTAGTTTTGTTTTCTTCTCTGCATGATCTATTCAGTTTAAATTTTATTTTACACCCTTTAGGCTAACATGTAATTTCTGTTTTTGCCTCATCTGAAAGTGAAACGAATGAAAGCTCTTCTCTGCGCTTTTAACAAGAGCATCTGAAATGGAGGGCAGTCACTAAACCCACACAGCCCTTTGGTCTTTAATGTGATTGGACAGAATTACTTTTTCCTTTGCTTCTAGTGGTGATTACGTAATGATTTGTTCTTCTGTTTTGTGACTTTGGAAAGGGGCTTTATATTCCCTGTGTAAACTACACCCCCCCACCCCCACCCCCATTTGGTCCAATATTGAATTGTAAAGGTGAATTCAGGACGGTTTTGGTATTGCTGATGCCGAATTAAATCAGGAGAATGGGAACGGTTTAAAGTTTTAAAGAAGCGTATTTTCAGATTTGACATTGTACTTTTTGGCACTAGGTGACACTGCTTTTTATGTGACGTGTAACTAGTTAAAAAAACAAACAGCATCTTTTTTTATGCCTAAATCTGCAAAATATATGCAATGATGTATATGTAACATTCAATCCTCAAGTATAATCCAGGTTGTATGAACTTTGTATAGTGAGTTTTAATATTGTATGGCCGTACCAATATGTATTGATTCTTTATCAGAAGCCTTAGAGTTGTCTACCCAAAGTGCTCCCTTAGAATACCCTACACCTACCTGAACTTAACAAAGCATTAATATCTATATTTTGTTGCATTTTTATTTGTACCCTTTCTTTTTTTTTTAATAAAATAGATTTGTACTGTATATTTGTACCTCTCTGTGAACTACTTAGGGCGGTTTTGTTTTTTTGTTTTGCTGTTTTAATTCTATGTACTTAAGGACACAAAGATATTGTATTTTTATTGTTACAGCTAACTTGGAGACATTGCATTTATCATGTTTGTTAAGTAAACACAATATAATATATATATATATATAAATATAAACTATTATCCTACTCATGTGCTGTGTGTTTCTTTTGGCATTAGACAATACGCCCTACTCCCTGAAGGCACAGATTTAAATGAGTATCATACAGAGGAGCATAGCTAGTGAGGAGCCTAACATTCAGCTTCTAACAAACTAATAGTCTCTGGCACAAGTGCCCTTTGTCAGTCTTCGATGCTTTACTTCTGACTTCTCGGCTCAGAATTATGCTGCTGTTTGGGCGCTACAAGGGTTTATGATACTGTCTGCCAAGGATAGATCCCTCTATTTTCTGACTGATGCTTGAGGCAAACAAGCGAGGGAAGACAAAATAGATACTCTTATTGTAATAAAGTCAATGTTTATTTCCACATTCTATTCCAGGTTTTCTGATCTGTACATTTGTTAACCCAGTAAGAGGATGGCCTCCCCAAATTACCATCCACAGTATGCATTGATAACAGAGCTAGCATAAATGTTCTCTATCTGTTTACCTCATTCATTTTGGCCTTTTTCAGAAAGATTTCTTTTGTAAACATGGACATCGAGAGAAAATCCTGATAGACTTAATAGAAGGCCAAAGTTAAAACAACGTATGAAAAGATTATTTTCTTTTGATTAAACTGAGTAAAAACAGGCAGGCATAAACTAACAGTAGAACACAAGCTCATATCGAACCATTCTAGGACAAATGCAGTTTCACGACATGCAGTGCTTACCTAATACATACTGAAAGTACTGCTCATAAAGACAGACAGAACTTCAGTTAATAGTACTTCCTTTGCAATAGTTTTCAGAACATAGACCCCACACTTTCTGTAGAACAAGGGGGATCATAGCAATTTCAGCACTGAATCAAAAAGCAACATCTGAGAATACCCAGTATTCATAGTCTGAGAGAAGATGATGATGAACCCAAGACAGAAGTAACTGAGGCGCCCTTGGTGTATCATGAATAGGATAGCAGTGAGACCCTGTTGCTTTCATGTGCTGAACTAGGTAGATCCATAAAACATCTTTGAAGAAAGTGTTCCTACAACACCCACGAAACCGCCTAAAACTTTACTTCCTACCCTATCACATGATAGGCGATCTATAAATGATATTTATGGACCAGGGTGCTGTATCGGGGGTCTGAGCCCTCTCACTGAGTTAAATTGCCTGAGAAGCTAAACTGTACATTGAAGTCCATTTAAATGAAAATCGCATTCTGCATAGTTTCAGTGAAAAGTGTCTTAATTACCCTTGGAATAAATATACCCCTGTTGCATAGAGGTTTGAGGCACTCCTAAACAAGCCTGTGAGGAAAAAGAAATCCTACGTAATTTTTGTTAAATTTGCCAGGTAAATTGGCTCTTGTCTAGGAGTGGCTCAAACAGAACCGATCTAGTTCCTGTCTCCAATATTCTTGAAGAATATTTCAGGTCATTTGACACTGTAAATATTTGCATCTGAAGAAGTGAAGTTATGAACCTTACAGGCAGAAAATTACACAAGGAAAAACAACAAAACCAATTCTGAACATGGCCTCTAATTTCAACAATTTTATACCGTTTAACAAAATAATCAAAACATTTTCACAAGAAAAATATATTCACATCATATTGCATAAATATGGAATGAGGTCAATGGATATAGATTAAAAAAAATCTCTCTCCCAGCAGGGGCGAATGGTTTCATGTAGTTGGCCCCAATGCTCAGCAACACCAGGGATTTTTTAAAAATGGTAAAGCAGGGATGTGCAACTTAAAACCAGTTTTCCCTGTCATATAAATCATTTTATATATTTCACCAATTCTACTGAGGGAGAAAATACACAACTGAATCCTAAAGACTACGCACAATTTAAGTGGTACAATATAAATTATTTTGGAGGTACTGCAGTCTCAGCTGAACACTTCATTACAAGGCATTTGAATGCCACACAGATTGCATGAACAAGGTGATGCATTACCTGTGTATGATCCTCTGATGTTATAATGACACAATTTTATGATCTTCCAATGAGAACACAGGTGCCTCTTTGCAGGCAGAATTCAAGTACTATAACATATTCTGGTGTTTAGAACAAAAATCATATTTGGAACTGTTTAAATGTGACCACTTAATGGAAGATTTTTCCAATACAATATTCCTCAATGTGATGAGCCCAAAATATTTAAGAGGTAACTAACGTATTGTACAGTACAATAACAGCAGCACAGACTGGGTTTTCATGAGCCAAAGAAATCCTCTGCAAAAGAATATACAAACAATATGATATTAATAACCATTTGGCAAATCGTATAGAGTGAGAGAAGGGAAAAAAAAAAATCTGATTCAGATATTGGCAAAGAGAATGTAAGAGGCAGTATGCATTAAGTTGTACAAATAATGCAATGACGGGGAATGTCGCTCAACACAGGGCTTCAATAGGACAAAGCATTCAGAATGTAACTGTTAAGAAAAAATGTTATATACCTGTGATATCGGTGTTCATATATCAAATGTTCCTGTGAATGTTTTTGTCCTATTAAAGTGCCCCGAGTAAATGCAAACACAAACCATGGAAAACAACCCGCATCTTCTGTAGTAGTGTACAGTACATATAGAGCTTTGGAAGCTTGGAGTTGGAACGCAGTAAGCCACAGGACAGAGGGCACCACCACGGCCCAGAGTGAGGTAGTTGTTTGACTGAATATGAACTTCCCAGGGACCCACGTTGGCAGCTTGAAGAGAGGTGTAGCTACCGGTAAAACCCGAATAAATGGGCTGACAGAGTGGACCAGAAAGGAGGGGGCTGTGGCTACAAAGTCCCCACTCCCATCACTGAAGGCCCATGTGCAAAAGATATCCTCCTCGAAGGAAGTATGTAACTGCTCCTACCGTAATGAGCGCTGTTAAATCTGCTAGCCCACTGATGAACAGATAAATCTCTTTACAACATGCTTTTATATCATCATCCATACAATATGAAACATTCTCAACCCTGTTCTGAAGGTCTTCTAGACTGTAATAAATTAAAGTCGTTTTTTTGTTGTTACACAAAGCAGTTTGTGTGTGAAGTTTTTAGACGCAGAAAAAGCTGGGAGTAAACCAGCTGGGAATGGTTCACTGTGACCATGGCAACCTGATGGCGGAGTGCAGAGGTTAGTAATGCTGCCGGAAGTCAGCAGGTTGCCACCGATGGCCTGGTCCTATTAGGGCAGCTTCATGAACAGACCGTTGTCGATGGAAGGGACAGGCATAGGGCAGGGGAATTGAAAGAGACTCATGTCTGCTGTGAGGGCGGCCATAGCAGCAGGGTCATGCTCTATCTGTGTCCTCAGAGAAGGGTCAATCTTCTCTAGCCGCCGCTTGATCCTCTTCGCCTCCCTCTCGCGGATCAGTCTGGCCTGCCTCTTCTCAGGAGTCTCGTTGGCCCTCTTTAAACGCATGGCCTCCCTGTCTCTCTGCAGCCTGCGTGCCCGCTGATCGTCTGTCTCCTGCATCCTTTGCATGCGCTTGGCCTCGCGGTCCCGCAGCCTCCTCAGCTCCTTCTCCTCTTCCGTCTCACACGCCCGCTTAGTCTTCTTTGCCGTACGCTCACGCTCTAGACGCTGCAAGCGAGCCTCTAAAGGCTCATTCTTCCTCCGCAGAGCCCATTTTCGCATGGGTGACTGGGCATCCACTAATTGCTGGTAGGCTATGCAGCTGTTACATACCAGCAGCACTCCAGCAGGATATACCGGCATAGGGCTGAGGATGTCTGGGATGGGAGGCAGGGCTGTGGAGGAGGAATTGAGAGTATCAGGGATAGATGGTAGTGAGGGGCCTCCAGAGAGGAGACTGTCTGGCAGCGAGGGGAATGACGGTCCTTGGTCAGAGCCCCCACATGGCCCTGGGCCTGAACATGGTCCGGATCCTGGGCCTTGGCCATGACACGATCTGGGGCCGTGACATTGGCTAGAGACAGGACCTGGTCCCTGGCACGTGCGATGGACTTGACATAGGTTGGGGCTAGGGCCTGGTCCTTGGCACGGGCGAGGGACTTGACACGGGCTGGGGCCTGGTCCTTGGCAGGAGCGAGGGCCAGGGTCTGGGTTGGTCATGGGGCTGCTGGAGAGAGCCTCAGCCATGGAACACAAGTCCCTTTCACTGCTGATCTCCATGCTGCTTGTGTTGAGAACCTCTTTGAGCTTCTCCCTGAGGGACAGAGAGATATGGTAGATAAGCTACAGCATTAACGGGCTTGTTAAAAGGAACTTAGATCTTGGTGGTTTCTTCTAAGCATCAGTTGCCTGCCTCGAGTTAGTGTAGTGGCCAAGACCAGGCCAAAAAAGTGGTGTGGACTGCTCACCAACCAACAATGTTATTGTATGAATAGGTATGATACCCAGCTCATATCTATGACATGACATACATGCATCTGTCAATGTAGAATTGCAGTGCCATTGCAGTTAAAGGGCCTCAGTCACAAAAGTTTTTTGTTTTTTTTAATTCTTAAGTAAATCTGTCAGGTCAAATCCAGGCTGCATCTTCATCAGATGGTAAGACTGTTTAATTGTATTTGGCATTCAGTCCACGTGATCAACCCATTACAAGTATGATAGTCTTGTATTGTCATAAATAAGGACCGAAAATACACCATTGCAGCCTATTAGGTCTTTTTATCTACAAATGTAGGTCACTGAAACACTTTGTTGTTAATGAGGTTTGCCACTACTGTAATCATGAGCACATATCGTGAATGAGGCCCCATCAGTAGGTTTTCTTGGCCCCAAGGAGGAGATGATGTTGATTCTTTTAGAAAATGTATTTTAAAGTAATTTTCAATTATTTCATCAAGTTTTCCTTGATGAAAGGAATGTTTCATATTAAAGACTTCCTCTAACCACTTTATTGCAGTGGTTCTCAAACGTGCCGTCAGCTCCCCCTTTAACAACAGTTAATGTTTGCATACTTTGTGCTGCCTATGATATTTGTTTCCTCTGGGAGATCAAGTGGCTTTTCCATAATTGGGATGGAGTTTTCTAGGTGCCTTGTCAATTTATTTGCTTTCATGTTGACAGCTTCCAGTTTTCAAAAAGCAAGGAGGCACAGTGGTCTTCCCTCCTCCCCAATGACAGAAACTGCAAACCCAAACGCAACATATGCTTTTTGCCATGTTTCCTCATCTTTGGCTGTTTTGCTGAACATATACTACCACCTGATTCTGAAACTATATTAGCACCGGACTCTGCTTTTCTTTTCACTCAAACGTATCAATCTGCTTCTCGCTTTATCTTACTTTTTACTATTAAATGAGTATTTTAAGTACATTTATATGTATATGCCCATGCCTTTTAGTTGTACCAAGGGTGAACACCTACGGGGAGGCAGCTTTTAGTTTTATTGTTACGCACCTCTGGAAGAGCCTGCCTGAGGATCTGAGGGCATCACAGTCTGTGGATATTTTTAAAACATACCTTTTCATCCTGGCTTTTACATAAGGATGCTTTTATATTATTTTATTCTGTTTTTTATCTTTTTATTGTTTCCTCTTTTATGTCTTTTTGTCTTTCTATACTTTACAATTGTCAGGTATTTATGCTGTAATTTCTGATGTTCTGTTAATATGTAAAGCACTTTGTATTACCAGAAGAAAGAAAGAATAGAAGAAGAATTATCATAAGAAAGTCTATCTAGATTTTCCTTTTGTCCTGTTAGTTTGCATGACATGTATTTTATATTTGACCTTCACTTGCGCACTGTGGATGCAAGAAAAAGCTGGCCGTCTTACTGCCATTATTCTGCCTATACCTGCAGTCTACTATTATTCTTACCCGCACACTTATCAACATTATGAAATGTTTTCTTTCTTTTACTTTCATCTACTCAAAAACTGGGCGCCAGTAGTTAATGCAGAAACTGTGGGGTCACGATGTGATATGTCTGGTGAGGAAAACATTCAAAACATCAATATATCCCGTTTAAGTATAAAACTGAAAACGGCGTGCATTAGTGACCTTAGACTAAAACTACAGTGGAGATGAGGCACGGACCTGTTAAAGTTGTTGGTGTCTGTGAAGTGTGCTCCACAGACAGCGCAGTTGGAGAGGCGGTCCTCAGAGTGGATGAGAAGATGGCGCCCAAGTGAGCCAGGCGAACTCAGGGCTCGCCCACACACTGGGCACACATAGCTCTTGGTGTTGCTCATCATACTCGTGTGCTGTTCAAGACGGCAAGACAGGGTGAAACGAAAAAACAGGAAAAGAATTTATTCACAGTACACCAACGTTACAAGTTAACTACTGTTTTTACTGTCATAGATGGTTCTTTAAGCCTGGCAGTCATGTCAGAAATAAGAGAAATTGGAATCCACAATAAAACGCAACCATCTGCTGGTGTACGTTACTAATCTTGCAATGGGCCACTTCAGTGAAAACGTTTTAAATTGTGATTGTAGTATTGATGATAATCCAAAATTCATGTTGTTTTCATTATTATTAAAATAGCCTATTCAATGTAACAATTCATTATTCAAAAATGAAAAAGAAAATCTATAGTTTCACCCTAATCACATCCTTTTTCAGGTTGAAAACTATCATGCCTCTAGAATGTAATGTTAGCATCTTATGTTCACTTTCTTCATATTTCTATTTCCATTTGGCTTTTTCCATTTTCTATTTTTGAGTTGTGAGCAGCATGAAAATGAGGAGACGTGGTCCTCCTAATAGTCAACACAGTGCGAGGGCAGGTCTTAGTAGGGCTGTTACTCTTAGTTACAACAACATGCAAACATTTGACCCCATTTTTAAGATGCTGTTATATGACAAAGTAAGTACTTAATTGGATCATATTACCCACCGACTTCTCACTCCCACCTGCAATTCACCCATGTACTGATGCCAACAGCTCCTTAGGGGCTTTAAAGGTGATGACCCACCACTAGCTTATTAGACACCAACTCCAATTAGGGAGCTAAAGAGGCTTTGATTTCATGGTTCTGTACTTGATAAGTTCAGGCTAGGCTATACGATTCTCACCTGGTATACATGAGAGATGAGCTTCTCAGGGCTGCTGAAATCCAGTGTGCAGAGAGGACATACAAAGTTGTTGCCTTGGTCAGCCCCTTCCTCGCTCTCCTGAGGAACAGCACACACCATTAAAATGGATTTCAGGGGCAACATGAGATCACACAGAATAAGCTACTTTATGTTTCCCATAAAAAGAACTGTTGTGTTACAAGATATGTGTATTTTTGTACTTACCTCTACACTAGAAACATATACAACATTCTCTATCAATAATAAAGTTCTCTATCAATAATAAAGCTCTCTATTGAATTTCAAACCTTCACATGCAATTTCACTTTGACAGACTAGAACACTTTGCTTGGATCTCAAATCCATTTTGAAATAAAAAATGTCCTAAAGGTCAAAGTGGATGATGAACACTCTGAGTCACTGTATACATGTTGCACGCAGCAAATGCATATGTATTGTTCTGATCTCAACTGAATTTTTATGAACCATGGAGCCAAACAGGAGATCAAATGGTGTATGGATAGAGAGTTGTGTTAGATATCGTCTACTTGTTGGGGCTTGGTGGATTTACTACTCTCTTCTCATTCCAGTAGAGGAATTTCTAAGAGTGTTGTGGTGGTGGTGGTGGTGGTGGGTTGAGTGCGTGAAGTAGCAAGATCCCCACAGGCCCTGGTGAGTCACTAACAGTGACATAATGTACTGTGCTGTCACAGATGTGATTCACACACAAGCTGAAATATGCTTCATTTTCAAACAGAAGGTCTGAGCACAAAACATATTGGCTGGTATCTGACTGAGGTGCTCTACTCAAGCCCATTAAATTGAAATGCTTGTGTTTTTCCCTTTCTACTTTTGTTCACTGACTAGGGGGTGGACTGGTTTCCAAAAGTCAGTTTGTTACATCCTACAGTATTGGATTAGTATCTTTTCAATACAACAAGTACAATAGGGAGGGCATCTGCAATTTTTTTTTGATGGTAAACAAAACAGAAAAAAACAACAACAATTTTAGCATGTTCACTTGGCAAATTGATCCATGTATTAGAAATGTTGTGAGTGCCATCATTCATGCTCATGTTTAAAATTCCAAAAAATCTTTACGTGCACGTCTCCATGCACTCTGGAAAATACAAATACCTGTTACTGTTTCAGCAGTAACAGGAGATTATAGGTGCTAATTTGATTCCATTTAACTATTAAACTGTTGCACCCTTTTTTACTGTGTGATGTGGGTACCAACAAAGGGCCCTCTCACCTCCTTGACTCCCGCTCCTTGTAGGCGGCACTGCGTTCTCTTGGTGGTCATGTGGTCGTCAGCTGAAGTGTTGGAGGACGAGTCGTCACCGTGGTTGTCAGGGTCGCTATCGCTGTCTTCTATGGAGGCAAACACAGCCCTATCAATACAGACAAGACAACAGAACAAAGAGCAGGGCTTACTCTCACTAACACCCCTCAGACCAAGGATGTCCTATGGAATCCAGTCCTTCCCTGTCCCATCCCTCCATCCAGTACCTGAGATGCTATCCTGCCCGTGGAGTTCCTGGGAGTTGTTGCTGCAGCATTCACTGTCCTCGGTGAATTCGTCCCTGCCATCCATGTTAATAGTGTGCTGAAGGCCTGTGATGCCTGAAGTGTGGAATGGCCCTGGAGGCAGAAAGACAGACACAGTCAGTAAGTCAGTCACAGTAAGTCAGTAAGACTCTCAAGTATTCCCAGAGAGCACCGTGGACTGTCAAGATTGGAGGGAAAGAAATTGAGGAGTGATTGTAGATATAACATAAAAAATGACAATAACCGCAAGTCAGAAACAAGGTGGTAATACATCACAAGGTACAGGACTGGAAATGGTACAAGGAACATGATCATGAAATAAAACAAGGATTATTAGACATGATGCCACGGACCTGGAGAGGATAACGCTGAGATACCACACAAGTATTTTAATGCATGCAGCAAATAGAAAGACATAAATAGACTTAAGGAAAGATTTTGGCACAGAAAGCACTTGAGTGCCTCTGAAAATGACTCATCATGGTAAGGGATTGTTAAGTATTTCATAATTTCAGGGTTGTGAAGAGATTTCTATTGATGATTGATTACAATATTTAATCAATCTAATCCAGTGGGATAGATAATGTTTTAAAAACATCCACTTCATACAACACAGGCAGGGAGAGTGTTCACAAATTTGGCAAATGGAGGGAAGAAAGTATGAAAAAATTCATACTATTTAAGCATACTAGACCTAAGTGGGCCAAATTGTGGTACACAGCTATCAGCTCCATCCATTTGCTATAAGCCCTTATTCCTATTCAGGGTCACGGAGGCTATCCCAGCATGCATTGGGCAGAAGCCAGGTTAACACCCTGAAGGCAGGGAAACACCCTGGAGGTCACCAGTCCAGGGTGAACACAGATTCACACACACACACACCAATGAGTCTTCAAGCCACCTGACTTGCATGTCTTTGGAGCTTTGGACCAGGACCTTTTTGCTGTGAGGCGACAGTGCTAACGATTGAGCCACCGTGCCACCCAGTCAGATCCATAACTACAAAGTTATCGTGCAGAAGCAACAGATAAACAAATCACTCAAAACTTGTTTTGTATTGCCTGTGGTTTGAGTGGTCTCTTAGATGAGTGAGATTTTGGTGCAGCCACTTAAGGTACATTTTTAAATATCAATTTCTACACGCAAAAAAATAAAATCCTATTATAGTATTTGACACTATTGATGATTGCATTTTTTAATTTTATTTAAGTTAAGAGGGCTACGATGATTTATGGCAAGTAGCTGTAAAAACAGCCTTCACTGTAGCCTTTTTTGTCACAATTAATCAATTTGAGCCAAATATTTGAGTCACTTTCTAAAGAGACACCTGGGTTTCACTCACCAAGTAAAATCTTAATTGGCACAGCAGACATGTTGGATATCATAACTCTTCCTCCCAATTACCAAAATTGATATTGTACATGAAATGTCTGTTCGGTTCAGGTCCACCTGCTTTGATTATTTTAATTTGATTATTATAGATTCAAAATGATTGTACTTTCATTAAAAAGGGGCAGGGACACATAATGGTAATAGCTAAAATTAGCTTTTACATTTCTGAGAAATGTTCTGATTTGTACCAAATCTAAGGTCTAAGGGAGGGTTACAATTAGATGTTATTTTAAAAAAGCTTGTCCAGCAATTTATGGCACAATAACATAGACTGTTTAACAACAATTAAACAATTGATGACATTTAAGCTAAATGTATTATTTGAAAGATCAATTAATTATGATTGTCCATTTTTTAACCTTATATAGATTGAAGCCACCTCATCACCTATACATTGTATATAGCATGAGTGTTTTATCTCCATAGCAACATAGAAAAAGCATCTACTGTCATCGCATAACACAAGGAGGTATGAATTTTTCAACACTAGTGCATTCACATACATCATTAAGATTAAGATTAAGATTTAAGATAATCTTAATCTTAAAACATACATCAGGGTATCCTCAGGATTTTCCATTGCAAAACCCCTTAAGAATTTCAGAAAATGGGCATCTGTCCTGTGTTCGCACCTCATTAAATTTTGCCGCTTATGTATTGATCAAGTACAGAAAGGTCTAGGTGATGATGGTGATGTGAGAGAAACCTATAATCAGAACACCCCCCAACTAGTAAATTATTAATAAATTCTACAATTTTACATTTTTCTGAGGACCCATGGGATCCTTTCAAGGCCTAGACCAGTGGTTCTCAATCCTGGTCCTTGGGTTAGGGTGAGTGCAGCTGGTTTTCTATCCTACCAGGTAGTCAATGGCATCCACCTGGTGTCCCGATGTAACTCAGGGCGCACTCACACTAGGCCCGGTTGGCTGGAACCGTGCCGGAGCACGATTGTCCCCCCTCCCTACTCCCCCGCTGGCCTGCGTTCACACTAGCCATCCGTACCGTGCCCGGGCACGCTTACGTCATCACGATGCAACTTCTTGTGTTGAAGGAAAGCGCTTTTGCACAGCACAGTGGAGTTCATAATTTTACTTTGTGGCTTATTTGGAGTTGCTTTGGGTGCGGTGGCCCTCTCACATGCCTTATAGATTTATCGATTATGCAACGCAGCGATTTTCAGTTAATCGTGCTGCGCGTATAAGATTTTTACGGAGGCAGCTGACGTTGACGGAGGAATTTACGGCTTTACACCTGACTACAATTCACGTTCATCAATAAATCATCGATTTTATGGGACAGTCGCATCATTAACATGTTCGGGATCCGTGCTCCGGCATGATTAGAGATCACACTAGCCCGAATCCAAGTGAACCGTGCCGGAGCACACCTCTTCAAGCGGGCACGGTTCGGAGCAATCACACTAGTCAAACGAACCAGACTTTGGGCGTCAACCGTGCCCGGGCACGGTACGGATGGCCTAGTGTGAGTGCGCCCTAAGAGTAGTTCTGGGTCCCTCCTCACCTCTTTTGAACAATGCTTTATCTCCTGCTGAGCTTCCACCTCCAGGTGGTCATAGAGATAGGCCGCCTGTTCCCTAGGCTTATACCTGCCAAAGTTCACAGGATTCTTAACATCATCCACCCATTCATAATACGTAATAGTACCCGAATGACCAGAAAACGTAGTACCTTTCTTGTCTTTGGGTATATACACAAGTTGAATAGCGGGGACCACTTTAACAGAAGTTGTAGACCCAGCTGGAGATTGGGATTGTGGTTGAGGAGAACCTTGCGGTGGAGACTGTGTGGCCGCATATAATTTGGATGCAAGGTCTTCATTTTGGTCCTTGAGGTAGGCCATCTGTGTATTTTCAGCCACCAACCTTTCCTTTAAAGCTTTCAATTAATTTTCCAATTCTTGGACCACCATGGTGAGTCAGAGAATCTGTTCTACTTCCACGCTGAGGTCTTCAGCCTATGTCACTGTTTCCTTTCTGTATTGCCCTAAACCCGATCTGCTGTCAGATTCTGTTTGTGACGCCAAACTGTAATGCCCAGTAAATCTAGGTTCCCCTCATTAAAGAGGCACTGAGAGGATATCGCTTTTATGTTTGCTGTTATGCTCGCCGTTGGCTACTATGCTCTCTGTTTGCTGCTACTACTGCATATCAGGGGGTCTGCTGGGGTCATACAAGCAAAAGTTGAATGCCTGGTTATGATCCTGAATCGGCCTTGATGTAGTGGTTGAGTATTCAGGATATCAGTTTTGGGGAGTCCTCATGGAAATAGTGGGTGCTCCATTATACACATAATTTTATTCATGTATACTATATTCCTTGTTGGCATTTTATCTGCCAAAGGGTCCCTTCACCCGTGTGGCGCCCGTCCAGCCCGCATG
>CABFOQ010052364.1:11271-43125 GCA_900660455.1 Gephyroberyx darwinii
TGAATGCAATTAACTTCCTGGCAGGAGAGAAAACCAGCAGTACTCTGGACCCCGAGGCCCGGATTTGAGGACCACTGCTGTAGGAGGAATAGTGGCTTGAAAAAGACAACATCCAAGTGTAAGCTGTTCTGTCTATGAGACTGAGTGTTACTCTTTAAAGGTGCTACATATATCATTTTAACATCAATAAATCATTATCACATTAGTTTTGAGACATTAGTGTAATTATTGTTAGACCATCAGTGAGACGATTGGCAGCCTCTACCAGCTGCTACACTACATTTTACATTGTGTGCCACCGGGTCAGATTGGGCGGGAAATGTGCTGCATTGCTTCACTTACTGCACAAAACAGGAAGAGGGCGCTGTTCTTCCAGCGCAAATGGAGCTTAAGTTTTGAGAGTTTCTGGCAACAGCAGATGGTAGAAGACTTGAAAGGCCAATGGAAAAATCCCTTCCAACAAGTTCCTCTTCAGTAAAGCCAAAGCCAGGGAGGGGTGATAGGAAGCAACAGGGTTTATGGGAAAGTCTTAATTTGCTACATGTAGCACCTATAACTAAGAGACTGCAGTAGACCAGCCTGAATCTGCCCTATGTATGCCCATAATTAAACATTCACATCCATATGATATGAAGTAGCTGATATGAAGCTACATAGCACATATAGCTATTTAACACTTGTCCTGCGATCACAAGTCAGAAACTGGGGTAGTCGCCTGATGTCTCCTACTCATACTGTACTCTGTCTTATTGAGAGTAGAGCTGGACAAGTACCGAGAGAGAAATCCTTTTTTCCAGTCACTGTCTGGACAGTTTGTACACCATGGACCAAACTGTACATTTGTCAAAAGCCTGACATCTGACCTTCTGCTGAGAGCCAAAACAAAATGCTGCGCAGAACCAAACTGTCCTCCAGAATAGATTTTGTATCATGTGTCTTTTTTTAACACTGTGGTGTGGATTATTTAATAGGCTGGGTGTACTGTTTATAACACGTCTTTTATCCTGTGAAGATGTGTGTGTTGTCTCTATCTTATGCTGCTCTTTGCTGTTGGCTTTGATTAACTGGTTTTATGTCCTTGGTGCTGTGGTGACCAAGACGAATTTACCTGCTGGGACAATAGTGTACCTTACCTTATCTTCTAAAGAATGAGAGCATTTGCCAGGTTATGGTTTATGCATTGCAGTTAGTACATAGCACACAACGTGTCATCACCCAGTATCAAATCTCATGATCAAAAGATTGATTTCACAGCAATTTGTTTACTGGCTACTTCTTTCCTACTTGAATTATTAGAAGTCAAGGTCATACAGACTGAATAACAAAGGTGTCATACCAATTACAAACATGGTGGTGTATTGCTGGCTGAGCTACATTTGACCCCAATTAGAGGAAACTAATTAGATTTGACAGAAGGTTAAGGGTAACATCTTTTAAAAGGGAGGTATACTTTAAAACATCCATTCTTTGCACTATTTCAGTTTATTTATGAACAATAGTTATTTGATGCTTGGACATCAGTGCAAGGCAGGGGCATTACAACTGCAGCTAGGGTTGAAAACATTTTAAAGGGGTATATCCCTTGATTTAAGAGTCCACATATACTATGCCCAAGTACAGTCCATGCAGACAATTCTCCAATCTGTGAGATCTTCAAGTCATAAAGTCTCCAGATGCATGAGAGACTTTCAACTTTCAAACTTTCAAAATGTTTGTTTTAGCTTTTACACCCAAATGAGGTTCCTCCTATTTTAGCGTTATCATTTTAGCGTTCAAAGCCTAATTGATCCTCACTGTAACATCCCAGCTATGAAGATCACACAAACTCTGTTCTCTTGTCTGAGTCTACAAGAGTTAGTGGTGACTGTACACCTATGTAAACTCAATAACTCTGAGCATAGGGCTTATGCTCAAAATTATATATATATTAAGACTGATATTTGCTGCTATTCCTCTTCAAGTGCCTTTATGTTCATAATACTTTTCTGCAGTATAAATGCAGTTCATATACTCTGCCACTTAGACCAATAACTGCTCTGGAAGAGAGGTCCTTTGGTCAAAAATGCTACATAAAAATATGTTTTAAAACAATTGAATGCATGCCATTGCAACTCAGATCTCATCAGTGGTAAATTAATGGTGGGAAATGCTGGGCAAAGGCAAGGGCTGGTTTATGACATTGAGATGAGGGCATCAGTGAAACCTTTATCTGTTGCCAACCGAGCAGCATTTAACTAACGCCTTTAAATCACATGCTGCGGAGATGGCAGGGTGATAAACCCAAGGGTAGTGCCCTATCAAACCAAGAACCAACCATTCCAATAGGATTGTTTCCCCCTGAGGAATTATCTCAATAAATAAAACTAACCCACGCCCCCAGGAAAGGTCAGACAGAAAACACATGTGCTGATTTGCACTGATGCACTGACACAATCCCGTCCTTCAGCAACTACCATCAGATGCCCTTGAGCAAGGCACTGAATTCCCAACTGCTCCAGTGGAGGTGCTCAGTGGTCACTAGACTGCAGTTGTACTGGGCAGATTTCAAGTGGCTGACAGTAGCAGCAGGGTGTTGCTGGAAAAGAGCCTGGAGCTCAGCAGACTTTCCCTGGATAATTAAAGATTGAATAAAAAAAGATACACGAATAGACAGAAATCTATGGGACAGAACCTGAGGTCAAATCATATATGTTTATTATTTTAACATGAAATTACAGAAAGTGTAATCCATGCTATGCAGAGACTGGGTGAAGGGTTATGCTACTGAAGTAAAACCAGAGAAGAGGTGTGTATTTCCTCTGTTGTACATTTGTTAGGACCTGTTTTCAGCCAATAGGCATGTTTGCTGAGACGGAAATAAGTTCAGTGGCTTCACAGAATGGCAACACTCATTGTATCATCAAGGGTAACTCAAGCATATGATGTGTCAGTGACTCTTTTTATGCCCTCGGTAGTGGAGCAAGCGTTACACTATGGCAGCAGTTCCCCTTCACTTGTTCTTCCAGTTTATGATGATTTCCTACTAAGGCGTGCAACTTTACTCGCCTCACTTAAACAGACAGATGTACAGTGGCCAGGTTTTATAGGATTTAAAGTCTTTGTAGAGCCATTGCTGGTTTCCTGGCAAACATGTGTGGTGTTAAAGTAGTAATCTGTGATATTTTCATATAAATAAATGTCCTCTTGTGCACAGGAAGTGATGCGTTTTCCATTTTTTACATCGCATTTCTTTAAGTGTGATTAAGTGGCTCATGTGTAGTTGATGACCATTTCAATGTCATTTAAGGTGGAATACCCCCCGATCGCCGCATGTCAGATGTAAACCGGGTTATTGGAGGTGTCACTTTATCGAATCATGTAAATGGCTTAATGGGAGTATTGGCAATAGTCACGTTATTGAATGTGTGTAAACATAGCTATTGTTTTTGATATAATATGTCTCCTATCTGCTAGGTGCCCTCTGTAAAATGACTTTGCAGCTCTGCAATCACAGGTGCTCTTCTGCAAAAACCTCCATATTTCACATTGGTCTGGTGGTGGCCCTTGTTGTTGCCTAGTTTCCTTTCTGCTGCTTTCTCTCTGTGCGCACCCATCCAGCCTATCTATGCTATTCTCCTATTCTACCCCCCCCCAAATTTCAACAAATATTTTACTTAATTGACTTTATTTGCCTTAGCGCTGCCAGTCTGAATTATCAGCTCACTTAAAATGAGTTTAGCAGTGGTGGCTTTGTGAGTATTACACTGTGTCCTGGCCCACAGCCAACAGACTCTTGGTAAATATATTTAAATCAGTGCTAAGCTGCTTAAAATATTCATATTTCACTCAGTGCTAGTTTATAGAAATTTGAAACTATCTCCGACTGGCAAAATCAGTTACATGGCTAAAATATATATATCATTTCACATTTTCAGGAACAAAAAGAGGGAAATGTGGTGAGCGGTGGTGAAGCGTTAAACCCCCATACACAGCGTGTGTGTTTCTGATATGGCTTTAGATGGCTCTGTCTCTCCCGGCAGAGAGAGGGAGGACGACGAATGCCATGTTCCTCTCAGGCTCATGATACTGCCATGCGTGAAGACATTTAATATGCCTCATGAAATGATTATTCTAAAAGCCGCTTCTCCGCATCTTTCCCTCGGCTTGACGCAGAACGTCTCTGCTCACTATTAGTTTTGCCAAATAGCAAAATAAGGGCAATATTGTCTGCAATTAGCTGAGTCCCAGAGTCAGTGCTATGCTGCAGCACGCCCGGCCTCTTCCCGTAGAGCTATAGTGCAGTTTCATGGCTCCCTAGCTGCATTGTGTCGGATGGGCCGGAAAGACGCAAGCGCCGACTGAATAAACGATGGAGTTGAGCTGGAGGTGACTTACTGTGATGGTGACGGTGCTGTTCTTGTTGTACTGGGACACACTGAGGACATGAGGTGCCAGATCCCATATCTCCCATATCACTGTGATGGTAATATGAGTCAGGACCTCTGATGACACGTTGTCCTCTACTCTGACTGTTCTGACTGTATTCCCGCGATCTGTCCTTTCCGGTCATTTTGAACCAAGAGCTCCATCCTGGTAGTAATACGATGAATTTGCAATTTACACTTCCTTGTTATTACAAGTTATCTCACTTCACTACACAAATTTGAGAGAATATACTGTGTAAGGACGACTATTCTTGTGCAATTTCCCACCAAATCACAACTAATTGCAAAAATCTCATCAAATTGGGTCCGTGGTCTGTGTCCTAAAGTGGCCTAATCCATATCAATAATGCACATAATCATGGATCACAATACTAAAACATACACTGTCTCTTGGTGTCTCAGGTAACTGAAACAAACAGCTGGTTAAGCACCTGAATATAATGTTAAAAATGCCTCTGCTAACGGTAGCTTCCACTAGATATGCTAGCTAGTGTGCTAATCAGATGTGTTAGCAAAATTGATCACATTGAGTAATGGTGAAATGATCAGTTACCAGTCAAAAACAGCACAGAAATAAACCACGCCAATTGAATTCTGTTGAGGCGGTCATATTGTACGTTTAGAACCACAGCCAGCTGTTGCGCACGAGTGGAGGACCTCCAATATGGCCACTAGACGGTGTGTCACGTCAGGTGAGAGCCCTCTATTTCAGTCCGACTCTTACCCAGATGTCTATATTGTCTACCTCGCTGCCTGTGAGACAGATGTTCAGAGACCAGGGCCCAGTATATGGGATGTAAAGGCCTCTGATTGAGAATGGCAGAGATGCTTCTCCAAGTCAATAACTCATTTGGAAGGGGTTATGAATTAGAATGATCTTGCTGAGGGGAAGGTAGACTCCAGCCCATATCCTGCCTCTAGTCTCTAAAGAAACTGGAATAATAATCTGCCAGGAAAATCGATGGCAGAATGCAGCGCCGCTGGGACAAAATACCACCACGAGCCCATTCTGCACCACACACACTCTTATCTGTCAATCGGCTGAATTTCTGCTGATACGCCATAAATCCAATTCCCGAAATGTCATATTAAAATTTCAGGCCCTTTAGATTGGCTTGCGGATTGAGAATGACGGCTCCCCTCTCCCAGGGGCCGGGATTATATGTCAATAATGTCCTCAGTGCCAGGGAGGTTCTTTCATTAGCTTGTATTTAGATTGAAGTATCATCCATATTACGAGAGCCTCTGCTGCTGCGTCTGTAAGTGTCTCAACAGTATGTGAAATGGTGCTGTGTGTGTGTGTGTGTGTGTGTGTGTGTGTGTGTTTGTGTATTTGCTTGTTTGTACAGCAGCCGGGCCCTTTTCTCTCCTCTCCGCCTTAATAGAGTTGTCGGCTCAGATAAGTCAACAGTTTGACGGATGCGATATGCAGAGTCTACGGGGCAGCAGCGTACCCTCGTGGTTACAGAGAAAATGGAAGGTCACAGGACGGATCCCGGCCAGTGCTGCTGAAGTGTCCTTGAGCAAGACACTGAAATGTTACCTACTTTTGCTACCTATGCTCTTAGATGCTTGTTTGGGGAGGAGATGCACTTACAATTCTTGGTGATTGTGCAAAGGTGCAGTGCAGACCACCATCAGAACAACCTCCTTCCCAAACAAAAAAAACTATGTACAGGTGTGTTGGTCACGTGATCACCTCACAGGTAGAGCATCACATGATACAAAAGTATGTCAAGATACATAAGTGCTTAATGAATATCAATATAATATGTAGTATGTGTTGTGAACGGAAGATAAATTCATCCATCCATTTCTATAGGTTCATTTAGACCAATTATAGTCACATAAGTATCAAAATTTACAATGGATAATTGCAGGTGATTGCAATAAGAAGGGTTTACCCACCTTTTTAGGCCAAAATGAGTCTTGATGAGACAAATTCATAATATACATCATGGCAGGTGGTAGCAAATTGAGGAGAAGTTATGTGAGGATAGGGTCTTTTATGAAAAAAGCACAAATTAGTGCATTTCTGAAAATATAACAGATTTCTGTTAGTATTAGTGATTGTTTGCTTTATGACTGGAGCTCATACAGTAGTTTTACCAAACCTTTTTATTTACCACTAAATAACTCTTGCTCCTTAGAAAGGTCCTTTATAATAGACCCTCAGTAGATCATGTTCTTGGTGAAAAACTGTTCTGTTCTGTTTTCTGTCTCTGCTTTGATGCTCTAATGCATCAGCATAGTTAAAGAACCAGTGACCCTCCGGTCACCTTCCGCCTCCAGTCGAAGTCGAAGTGCGTGACAACATTTTCCTGGGTCAGTTGAGCGTTTGGGAAACACATCCCTGGGGGTTTGGTTCCTCTGTTTGTGCCATATTGGGTTAAAGGTCAGGGAATTGGTGGATTTAGAGTCGTCTGCCTTGCGGTGTTTTGGTGCCGTGATTTGAAGAGACTTTTTTTTGCATTAACAGTAGAACAGCCAAGCCACTGTCAGTTGAGAGCTGTTTTAAAATATCTCAGCTCTGAGTATGTCCCTCTATGACTCTTCCCAGGCCTGTACCAACCAGTGTTATAATTTCAAGATCACAAAAGAAAATAATTAGTTGAATTATGTTAAATTATGTACCCTTCAGTTAATGGCTTGTTCACCTTCAGTTTGACCCCCCCGAAATCCATTGGGCTTTCTAGTGTAGTGGTTTTCAAGAGTCTCAAGGTTTTCCTCCCAACCAAACACCACAGCAGCTGATTTCACTGGTTAGTTCCTCCTCTCTGGTTGAAGGGCTACTAATCAGTGAGATGAGCTGCTGTAGTGCTTGGTTGGAATGAAAACCTGCAGACTCTTGGGTCCCCGATGGCACACGACTAAAAACCTCTGCACTAGAAAGTCCAATGGATATTGGTGGTCAAATAGAAAGGCAACAAGCCATCAATTGAAGACAGTCAACATAATTATACTTAACATTATATTATACAGAATTATACTTTTGAGGCATGATGGCACACAATGGAAAATGACTACTGTCGTGTTGGACTAGGCAACCTTACAACTTTACAACTTTACTGGAATTTTAGTAATGTAACAAAACAAGAAATAAAGAAATGCTCATGCTTGGTTTTGATTGGTTGCTTCCTGCGTGGAGTAGATTTCCCATACCCACAAACCTGGTGACTCTACGCTGTCTCAGTTAGTGGGGATGAGACATTGTTCTCTGGTGAAACCCCATGTTGGGTGTAATACAACATCAAAATCTTGCTTAGAGCACCTTTCATCAAGGCCGCAAGATGTCCTACAGAATACTCTGTACAAGCATATGCCTGTGCGGTGCAGTTTTATCACATGCCTCAGTGACTGTACATAAAGTGAGTGATTCTGTCCTGCGAGTTGTTGTGTTCAGAGTCGTCGAAAGTTGTCTACGTGAAATGCTCTCTCGGAGGAAGTGTCTTGCACACTGCTGACTGGAGAATAAAGAAACACTTCAGGCATTTCCTGGAAGTGCTGCGACATCACAACCAACAGGATCACTGATTGTGGGTGGGTATTTTATCTGTGCTTCTGGAGGCTGTGTGTGTGTGTGTGTGTGTGTGTGTGTGTGTGTGTGTGTGTGTGTGTGTGTGTGTGTGTGTGTGAGTGTGTGCGTGTCCTAGCTCCTCTGTTATCTTCACTCTTTGAAACTTTGCGTGTGGGATTTTGTTTGTGTGTGTTTGCCTTCGCCAGGCTTTCGTCAGGTTCCCTCCCCTGAACTGCAATTCTCCTGATCTGTGTCCTTTGTCTTCCTGGGGGGAAATCTGCACTTCTCAAATACTCCTATCAACTCACTGCAACTCCCCATTCCCCTCTACAGTTTTGAGTTATCACAGTTTGAGTTTTTACGATGCGTGTGCGTATTTGTGTGTGTGTTTTCATGTGTTTAGAAGCGCTGCCGAGCTTACCGTGGTACAGTGGGAGGGGAACCGCTTTAATTTCCCAAGATGTCTCTTGGTCAGGCCTCGTCGCTCCGAGAAGGCAATCTCTACTTAAAGAAGAGGAAAAGATGGAGGGTTGAGCAAAAGAGAAAAAAAAGTGTTTGTTTGTGTGTGTGAGAGAGAACGAGGAGGAGGTGAAGGTCAGGCGGGGAGAATTTGCAGAAAAATATGAAGACACTTAGAGAGGAGGGAGCAAATAAATAAAGGATGTTTTCTTTGAATTAAACATGACTGTAAACGGCAGTGGGGGATAGGGGCCTCACACTTGGTTCATCTTAGCCAGTCAACGCTGCACAACACCAAACCTCGTGAGCCTGCCGGGACGCTGCACAGTTTACCACGCTGTTTGCCTGTGACATTTTTCTTTGCGAGGTACAAACATGTCTGGGTTGGCCATGTCTGCTGTTTGTACAGTTCAAATTTACTGTATGCGGTCAGTAACAAATTTAATTTTATACTGAAAAATAGTAAAAACCAAAATAAAGGGGAAAAAAACGAACAAAAACTAAATTAAATTGTTTTCTTATTCTTATTGTATTGAGTTTTTGAGAGTTTTAGTGTCCCATGATGAATGAAATGCTGTTCTAGAGACAAACAGAAAGAGAAACACTAAATGTTATTTGTAATATTTGCAATTGTACAAAAAAAATATTGGCATCAACAACAAGGGTGTGCATTGCATTAGTATATTTTACCTTGATCTTTAAAAAAAAAAAATTAAAATAAAAAAATTCTTGCTAAATTTATGACACCTATTCTCATTCTCTGTGTCTACTATAATGCTGCAGAATTTTACTAAATTATCAGTATAAGTATAAAATATGAAATTATATTACTCCATTTACCCAAGATACCCTGGCAGATTTGAACAAGCACATCTTCCAATATGCAACAATGTTGTGTTTGAATTTAGCTGTACTGTATTACTGCACTGAACCTAACCATATACAGTATAAAATAAGATTAGACCAGGTGAGAAATGAAATGAATGAAACCTGCAATGAAAGTTTTGCCATACAAATGACCAAATTTAAAGATTGCATATTGGCACAAAAATATCGGTATTGGTATCTACATCGGTCGAACCCTAAAGGCATGCATATGCTTTCTCTTAGCTTTATGCACATCAAACACCACCATACTCCACTGTATGCAGCTCTGTGTCAGCTGCCTTACCCTAGAGGTGGTTCATCCTGTGTAGGTCTTTAGGGGAAGGCTGCTTTATGCACAGCGGCCTTGCTCAGATCCATGAGCATCACTTCAAAGGCTTCCCAACTTTCCTCTGCTAACTTTTATAAGCATGGAGGGGGCTTGAGAGGAAATGTTGGTGGAAGTGCATTACAGTATCCTGAGCTGGAGATCTACCCACTGGGTCTCAATTCATGTTCAGACCGCTGGCCCTAGTTTTGTGCTTTGTTTGATTGATTCATGGATGTGCTAAGTCATCAGTGTTCTGTTGAACTAAGCTTGTTAGGTTTTGTTCAGGCCAGGAAGGAATTGTTAGTGTTCACACAAAGATTGACAAATTTAACCACATACTCACTGATTTGAATCGGGGAGGGTTGTAAATATATGGAAAAGGTCTAATTTAACAAACAAGTGAGCCGTTTCCCATGTGAGGAATACAATTATCCTAATTGAAAAAGCTGGACATGGATTGAAACTGGCAATCTAATTAATGGACTATTTTACAAGCATCCATGGAAACCCTGTAAACCTCTGTTCATTACAATACTAACACACGAATCGGTTTAGTTTAATATTGAACAGGCTATGTTTGTTTTTGGCGTGCAATTGTTGCTGTTTGTAGTGTGTATGTGTGTGTGTGTCCTCAAGGATAGAAGGACAACATTTTGCTTGTCTTCACTTCAAGGGCTTAGTTTAGTGTTTGGGTTTGGGTTTAGTGTTCACCGTTAGGAAAATGTGACCTGTCATCGGAGGGCCCCCGCCGGCCTAGCGTCGGTGTTCGGGCGGACGGTTCCCCTGGCTTGCAGGTTCACCTCCATGGTGTGGAGGGCAGGCATGTAGGGTTTACCCTGCACGTTCCTCCGTCGCCAACCCTGCTGGTAGCAAGACCGAGACACCCCGTCTGCCCCAGTTGTCCTACCACGGTGCCTCCTGAGCTGACTGCTCAGCATCAGTTTTGATGCCTCAAACTTGATTTCCTTGCTCCACCGACCTCCAGTGGAGCTCCACAAGACCTGGCGGGGGATTCTTCTGCCCCGCCGGTTGCCAGAGGCTACCTGGTTGATCCTGCCAGTAGCATATACTTGTCTCAAAGATTAAGCCATGCAAGTCTAAGTACACACGGCCGGTACAGTGAAACTGCGAATGGCTCATTAAATCAGTTATGGTTCCTTTGATTGCTCTCACGTTACTTGGATAACTGTGGCAACTGTGGCTAATACATGCCAACCAGCGCTGACCTCTGGGGATGCATTTATCAGATCCAAAACCCATGCGGGGTTAATAAGTGTATTTAAAAGGACAGGTCGGACAGGTTGTAAGACTCGCCACCATAACACCCCAGATTGACATAAGACAAGAGAGTGAGAGGAGCTACTCATCGTCACCTAAACCGATCAATACTCAGTGGATGCTACCTAGGAGACCCTTCTCACTACCAAATGTATGTAGAGCCAAGACGAGGACTGCCGGGAGAGCTATAGTACTGGAAAACACAGGGTGAAATTAAGAATCTTGCAGCTGACAAAGAGAGATAGGGTGTCAAGGAATTTTCCGGGGACCCCCTCTAAACAGCTGAATGTGGCAACTACATCCCCACTATCTAGTAAGAAGAAACATGGAATTGTACGAAGAAGGCTCTTCTCTGAAAATGGCTCCAAAATGACCACTCAGCATGTACGGGAGAAGGGGAGTCTTATACCCATTGACACTGTGTCCTCTGTAAGTCCCACCTGGAAATGGCAACAAGTGCTGCACTTTATAATAAAGCATAAGATGAAGAGGAGATCTTTTGCTTGTTCAAAGTATTAGAAAATGAGTGCCAAACCGAGGACCATTGTCGGTCATGTGTGGAAATGTGGGACTCTCAAGAAAGGGGGGAAGAAACTCTTGGGGATCATACCATGTGCAGTTTGCACCAAGAAATTCGGTTCACAACGTGGACACTATCCACCTAGTACACTATCTGCAGAATAAAAGGTCCAAGGAAAATACAGAAGGAAAAAGGAAGCGAACCTTATGGTGTGTTCATGATATTGAAACCCTCAAGAACTTATTGGATCAATATGGGGTCGACCCAATGGTTACAGTGAGATTGCTAGGTGCCTACCCAAGTACAAACTGTCCCAAATAGAGATTAAAAGCAGGCAATTAAGAAGACTGGACAGTTCCGTCACAAAGAAGAAGACTGTAGCAGACTGGGAACCCCGAGTAATGGCGCTTTATGAGCCGGCCACCCAGGATAGAGTCCCTGACGAGGTCAAAGAAAAATTGAAGCGATGCCTGGAGATTAGAGATGAGGAAGGAGAGAGAGTTAGTGGAGGACCTTCTCCCCTCAATATGGATATGAAATAACCTCAGGAGAACCTTGAGAAGAATGGAGAAAACCTTCTGCTCAAAAGAGGAGTTCCTTTTGGATAAATATAAGAAGGACAAGACAATCAATAAAATGAGATCCAAGAAATTAAAATTCAAGCCCTTTATAAGAAAGATAAAGGGGGTTTGGTCAGCCTCCTCCTAGATGGAAGAGAGCGGACAATATGCCACATCCCATTCCACAAGGATGAGAGAGAATTTAAACTCAAATGGGAGGCGGCTGCATGCCCTATGACTATAGACCAGTTCCGTTCCAATGCCAGAGCCAACAACTCAGCCTTTGAAACTCCAATTTTGTGTGATGAAGTGAAACAAACTGTCAAGAAGATGAGTAAAACAAGTGCAGTGCGCACAGATGGAATATCCAGAGATATGTTGTGTGAATAGGACCCCCAAGGAACAAGGTTGGCAGCCTTGTTCATGGCAATCTTATTAAACTGAAAACTACCTACATGCCTGAAGGAAAACAGAACTACCTTAATTCCAAAGACAACAGAACAGGATAAATTAAGCTCTCAATGCAGACCTATCACCATAGGCTCCACCATCCTTAGAGCATTCTCTGGGATCCTGAACATGAGACTAGTCGACGCCTGTGCAATCCATCTGAGACAAAGGAGATTTATTTTGGCCCCAGGTTGTGCAGAAAATCTTATGCTACTAAATGGCTTAATCCAGAAAAGCAAGAAGGAAAAGAAACCTACTACTACTGCTAAAGCATTTGATTCAGTATCCCACAAACACATACTTGAAGTCCTGAAACAGATGAAAGTTGATTATTATCAAACTCATTGAAGACGCTTACAAAGGATGCACAACAGGATTGGAAAGAGTGAGGGATTCACGGGACAGATAGATATTAAGACAGGTGTAAAACAAGGCGACCCAATGTCCCCAATGCTCTTCAATCTGGCCATCGACCCTCTACTGTGCACCCTTGAGCAAGTCGGCATGAAATGGAGAACTGATTGATCACCGCAATGGCCTTTGCGGATGATCTAGGCCTGCTGAGCAACTTGTTCGAGGGAATGAACTGTAACCTGAAAATCTTAGAAATATTTTGTGAGCTCACGGGACTAGCCCTTAACACCAAGAAATGTCATGGCTTCTTTATTGAGAAGAAAGCGGGCCAGATGGTCATCAACAAATGTCCATCCTGGACACTAAATAAGGAGGAATTACACATGATTGGTCTGGGGGAATCAGAGAGATATCTGAGTGTACAGATCAACCTTTGGAAGGGAATCCTAAAGCCGGACATACTAGGAGATCTAGAAGGTAGTAGTAGTAGTCTGCTATGAATCAAGTTCTGGGAACGTCCCGCAGAGGCAAGGTGACTAAATACAAATATAAATATCTGTGACATTTTCATGTAAATAAATGTCAGTTTTAAAGTTAGATTAGGGTTAGGGCTTGGGTTTAGGGCTAAGGTTCAGGTTTGGGATGCAGGATTGAATGTAGTCAATGGGAGGTCCTCACAAGTATAGCAGTAATAATAATAAATAATAATGTATAAATAAATAAATAAAACCAAATGTTACAAAGTGCTTTACACAAAATAAAACAAAATCCAACAATATCTAAAATACAGATAAGAGAAATAAAATAAGACAAGCAAATAAAACAAAGCAAATAAATTAACTGTAAAATGCAAGGTTATAAAAGTCTGTTTTGAGCAGTGACAACATGGACTGATGGAGCTAGACGGATGTTGACAGGGAGATTGTTCCATAATGTAGGTGCTCTGATAGCAAAAGCTTTGTAACCTCTTGACTTGAGCTTGGACCGGGGGACAGTTGAAAGAGGTTTATCGACAGATCTGAGAGTGCACTCTTGAACATAGGGGGATAAAAATTCCATGTTGTAGGCAGGGGCCATGTAATTCACAGCTTTAAAAGTAAACAATAAAATCAATTTTAAAATCAACAGTGTTGTGTTTTGGACTAGCTGCAGGCGAGAGTGAATCTTCCTATTGAGGCTGGAATACAAGGAGTTGCAATAATCAATACAGGATGATATAAAAGGATGAATAACTTGTTCCATGTCAGAAAAGGACAAGAATGACCTGAACTTGGATATATTTCTTAACTGATAAAAGCAAGACTGAACAACACTTGTCTCTCAAAGGTCAAACCACAATCAAAAATAACTCCCAGATTCATGGCTGCTGGTTTGATTAGCTGTTGGCTTGCTGGCAAGATTATCAGGAATTTTAGTGGTGGCATCAGGACGGTCAAAAACCTTGTACTTGTCTTCATTTAGCTAGAAAAAGGCAGCAGAGTGGCTATGGTTCAGTGGTAGAGTAGGTTGTCCGCTGATTAAAAGGTTGGCGGTTCGATCTCCACCTCCTCCTGTCCACATGTCAAAGTGTCCTTGGGCAAGACACTGAACCCCAAATTGCCCCCGATGCTCAGGCCAGCACCTTGCATGGTATCTCACTGCCATCAGTGTGTGAGTGAATAGGTGAATGAGAGGCATACATTGTACAGCGCTTTGAATAAAAGTGCTATATAAATGCGATCCATTTACCATTCCCTGAGAGTGTCATGGCTACTGGGCTTTACAGGCAGATACAGCTGAGTGTCATCAGCATAATAATGACGACAGAGGATGTAGAACTACCCAGAACAACAGAGAATTAGCTATCAGAGAGATGAGATGTACACCAATTAAGAGCAGGATCTGTGATTTCAACAAAATTGCTAAGACAATCGATTAAGATGTTGTGATCGACAGTATCAAAACCAGTCCTATGGTCCAGTAGAACCATGGGACAACCAAAACCTTATCCAGAAACGGGAATTTAGAAATAGGTATGTAATTGCTAAGAATGGAAGGGTCCGGGCTGGGCTTTTTAAGTACAGGCTGGATTTGAGTTGTTTGAGCAGTTTGTAATTGCAAGAATATCAGGGCAAACAGCATCAAAGGCTTGTTTTAGTAGTCTAGTTGGGATTATATCTAGAGGGCAAAATGAACATTTCATCTGGGAAACAATCTCCAATAGTATTTGTGCTGAGATCTGCTCAAAGGAGGCAAAAAATGTGTGTGTGTGTGTGTGTGTGTGTGTGATATATCTGTTTCAGTCTTAATGTGTCTTGCACATAGTCTGTTTTTGTGCTGAACCGTTGGAGTGCGAGTATGGGTGAGTGAGCATTTACATATGTCTGTGACTAAGCCCATTGGCACAGTATAGTATGATGCAGTGTTCCTTGCCTCACTCTGCCTGTCTGCAGTGAGTGTAGTTTTCTGTGTCCTGGTTGTAATCCTCAGTACTGTCCCTGGGGTAAAAGCTGGGGATGCTAACAGCAGCCAAACTGCAGGTTGCTGCTGGAGAGAACAACAGGTCAGTCTGTCCTTGCTTCCCTGCTGGCTGCCACAACACTACAACAGTATCACAGTGTTCCAGGTAATGCAGAGGAATGTAGCTTTATAGTGGAAAACTGACTGGTCTTGTCCAGGGCTGGACTGATATATGGGTTAGGCCAATATAACAGGCCACCTTTAATACAAAAATGTAAAAACATAACACTAAACAAGAAACTAGGGTCTTACTATGGGACTGATATTGGATACTGGCCACCAAGTCACATTGGAATCCTTCCTCTTAAGTCCCTTATAGTATAAAATCAGATATCAGTCAGTGTCAGTGTGGCGAACCACAGCTATAAGGGATATGATGCACGTTTTCGATGAGAAGCCCTTAACCTGAACTGGTTCTAATGAGACATTCTGATCAGATTCCACATAGGTATGCGTAAAAGCTATTTTAGAGGATATCGGCTATTGGCAGCTTCCGTAAATATTTGTATTGGTATTGGCCTTCAAAAACCCATATTGGTCAAGCTCTGGTTTCATCCTCCAACAACTCCCTCCTAACCCCTGTTCTCTATGTCTTCTAATGAATTGGACAGTGTACTACACAGGTCACTACACGTGGGATCTTACCTCATTTATTCCTACCGTATCCTCATTATTATTAGGGACATGGATGACAATCGGACACTAAATTATTCAGCCGATGTTCGTGAGGTGGAGAGAGTCTCTGACACCTTGCTCATTTGCCGCACTCCTCCTCTCCCAAGTCACTCAGTTAAGAAAAGGCAGGCAAACAGCGATTAAAGGCCGAGTAGCGGTACACAATGACACTTGTACAGTACAATGCGGCGGTCTTGAGACAGCTTTGAGGATGCTCTGGGAGAAACGTGTACGGGTTCTCATTCGGAGGTGAAAATAGGCAATGTGGATCTGTTGGGAGACGGGAGTGTTGGCAGGAGTCCCGTAGCGGGGAGGTGAGACAACCCACAGCAGACGGAATGACTAATAAATACAGAGGGCGGATGACTCTCCATGCAACGCAACAGACTGGCTGCTTAAACAGGGACAGCGGTAGCCTAGAGGTTGGAGAAGTGGGCGGAAGAGTCGGGTGAGGAAAGTGAATGAGTAACGCTCCCTCAACCTCAACTGCTGTCGAGGTGCCCTTGAGCAAGGCATTGAACCCCCTACTGCTTAAGCCGAGCTGTTTGGTGGCCGCCAGTTGAAGGCAGCGATTGTGCAGCTCCCAGCAGTTGAAGACTGCAGTTGGAGCTTGGAGCTCCGTTGACATTCCCTGGATATATAAAGGTTAAGATAAAGGAAAATAATAAAAATTCACCTTTACAACCTCAAACAGGCCTTGTGTCGTTTGACACTGTGCCTCAGTTTATTTCAATATCCGCATGGAGCACAAATGAGACCCTCATGGGACAAGTTCATTTTGGGAATCAAAGCAGGTTTTTCCCCTCTGTCTCTCTCTCCCTTTCTCCCTTTCTCTCCTTGCGTCTCGCTCTGTAAAACGAACCTCTGGAGGGCGGTGGGCTAAAAAAAGAAACAGACGGATTGGCCCCCGGCTCTTTTCTCTTTTAATAGGCGTGGTATTCCTGGCGGAGCGAGCAGGAGTTCACCTTGATGTCACATATCAGCGGCAGGCTCAGGGCTCAAGGCCGGCCTCCATTCACTGGCACACAGTTAAAAAGGTTGAGGGTGGGGGATTGAGGAGGAGGAGGAGGAGGAGGGCAGGGTAGGGAGGAGGAAGAGGAGGAGGAAGTCAGCAAATTCTCTGCCCTCGTTTTAACTCCTGGGTCTCGTGTGGGGAGGCAGTGAGTGTGTGATTTGGTTTGTGTGTGTGTGTAAGAGTCTATTCTTCCTAGAGATCACCTATCAATCAAACAGTGTGTCCAACACTGTGACATCTTTTCTCTTGGATTTTTCTGTGACGTTTCTGTAGGTTGCACTCTTTTCTTTGTCTGTTCAACCATTCCTGCTCATTCTAACTACCCAGTTTTTCTTCTGTTAATTCCAAACAAACTGGAAATTATTTTTTCCTGTGCCATAATGCCATATTGTGAATATTTTGTGTTTGCCTGGGTTGACATTGAACTCACCACCACCTCCTACCCCTTGCTGTCCATCAAATGCATTTATAAGAAAATGTTGTGGATTATTGCTTGAAGACTCTCCGTGGATGAGTGCCCATGTGTGACTGGGTGAGCAAATCTTTATTTCTATTCTTTTTGCTTTCTCTCTCTCTGTCTTTCATACGTTATTCAGTCTCTCTTTTCCTGTTTGGACAAACACTTGACCGGAGCATCCAGCAGGCCAGACAATCGATGGCAAATGCCCATGGCCAAATCAAATTACTTCTGCTCGATTTGTAGCCGGGGACAGAGAAAGAAAGAAGAAGGAAATATAAAACAATGTTATTTCCAGGGTCAGTGGCTGTCTGTTTTTTTGCTTTCCCTCCACAAGCTGAAGGACGCGCAGCACCAAGCTGAATTTGTTTGCTTCATCTGAGTAGAGTGGGTTATTGCCATTTAGCTCATTGCTGTGGTTGAGAGTGGTTGGTTGTTTGATGCGTATAGACTCGGTAAAGAATAATGCTTGAACCCAGAATTGAGAAGACATTTGTATCTTCAAATGTTTTACCTATTCTGTATGTTTAAATTTGGCAATTTTTGCACCAGTCTTTGAACCTTTGACTGTTGGCTGGGGTTGCTGCTACTCATTTGTTTTTTTTTAATCTCTCTACCTCTAGTAATAAAAAAAGAAGTAGCAAGCGATAAATGCATACAGCAGAACAAAAGCATTAAAAAACAAACAGAAATGTAGATATTCAGACCGAAGGCTTCCTTGGCATTTTCCGTAAAGAGGCTGAAAGCATTGAAATCTAAATTCAGGAATAAGAAGAACCTTTTTTAAATTGATGTCTAATTGAAATGATCTCAAAATCAGAGTCCCTTTATATAATCCGTATTTTTCTATATAGTTTCTATATAGTCTCCTCCTCCCTCTCCAGTCCCTTTCCTCCCATTTCCCCTCTGGCCTCCAGGGCCAGTTTGAGAATACATGATGCTGGTGTCAGGCTGTAAATCCCAAGCTATCCATTTCTCTGTCTAATGGAGTTACGGCTGGCCTCTGTTGACCCTTAAACAGTTTGTGGTGGTGGAGGAGGCCGCCAGCGACGGCATTAGTGTGACATTCTCTCCTTGCCGTCTGTTTGTTCTCCGCCGGCAGATCTCATTTCAGGGTGAAAAGCTGAGTTTGACAAAGAGGGACCTTTAATGTGGGGGACTGATCGATTGCGGGGAGATGTGGAGGTGAGTCTGTGTACACACATCCTCGGATATAGCTGAAGTTGTGGCCCCAAGGCTCAGGCTTCTAGCCCTCCAGCTCTTTCTCCTCTTTTTCATCTCCGCCTGCTTCATATTCGTTCCAGTTGTGGCCATTTAAAATCGCTGAAGGTGTTTTGCATTTTGCTGCATCATGCCTCTGCCTCAAGAAAAAAATAAACAGTGGTATAGTGTAGAGGTGGAAGTTTGGGAAATGGGCAGGGCTGTAGGGCTCCTCCCCCAAAAATACTGTCCAGGTGCCCTTGAGGAAGTGCACTGCTGGGGCAACTGTCCACTGGAGGAAAATAAGAGCATGATGCTCAGTCAACTCTCCCTGGATACATAAAGGTTAAAATAAAACAACAAAATATGCATCAACAAACACCATCTAAACCAATGTAACCAGTTTAGTTTGGCTGTAAAATCACAAGGTCTAATGGGGGGAAAACGCCTGCTGCTGCTTCTCACTGCTTCCAATCGTCTCCTCCAGCCAGTTCCTGACGAGAAGCCCCACTTTCCTCTGGAGGTGAAGGAAAGGGCAGAGAAAGAGGGAAAAACACAGAGCTCCGATGGAAATTTGTCTCTCACCTGCAAATGCAGAGATTTACCAGCGAGCTCTAACGGAGTCACTGGAGTGTTTCTGGCTGTAGGGCTGCAGAATGGCCTGCTGCTAATTGTGTTATTTCTGGACAGTGGAGGTTTCATCCTTGCAGGGCTGCAGCATTTGCCCTCTTTAATACTGGTATATTCTCTCTACATTTCTCTGTCTCTCGCTTGCTCCTTCCATAACCAATTACATGTTCAGTTTAAATGCCTTCCCTCCTCCGGTCTAATTATCACCAACCTCTCTTTCTCTCTCTCTCTCCATAATGGATGCCAGCAAACATTAAGAGCTCCAGTGCAGAAATTAAGGCTTGACCCCCAGCCTCCTAACTGAGATAATGCCTGTACTCTTACAGTACAGGGAAAAGGAGGGATGGGGGGCGGGGAGAAAGGGAGAAGAAAGAAAAGGAGGTGAGCAGATTGCAATTTCCTTCTTTGCCTGGTAACTGCTGTGGGAATTGAGAGATGAAGTCAAACTCCAAAAGCTCGGTGTCTGTAATCCAGACAGAGGGAGAGGAGATGGAGAGATATTGAGAAGAAAAGGGATCAAGAGGGAATGGAAGAGGAGAAAGCGGCTCTCATCATCCCACTCTCTACCGTGGAGCGGCCATCATTACTGTAAAATGACTGTCTTCTTCCTCGCAGCATCGAAAAACACTGTTTCAGCGCTCAGATAACTATTGCTATGGGATTTGGGCTGTTTCATGTGGAGAAGAGGCAAAGAGAGAGAGAGAGAGAGAGAGAGAGAGAGAAAGAGAGACAGAGAGACAGAGGAGGGAGAAGAGGAGAGATGAAGATGTAAGGAGTAAGGCATTTACCATTTACCAAGTTTTAGCATGAGAGAGGAAAGACCGAAGGAATAGGATAGGGTTGGACTGATATGGGCTTTTGAAGGCGGATAGCGATGCCAATATTTTTTGCATTGAAGCTCCTGACAGCTGATTTTAGTATCGTGAGACCATCATGGAACACTAAAACTCTCCACTGAAACCCAGGATATTATTACTACTATTACTACTATTACTACTACTACTACTATTATATCTACAACTACAACTACTACAATCACTTCTGGTTTTCCCATAGTCAACCAGTATAACATTGATCAATTGTACAATAAATATGTAATAAATCAAACTGCATCATAGCCATCATATCAGAGGTGGGCGACACTGACTGGACCAAATCAGATTTTTAATAAAAGACCAATATTGGCCCTATATATTGGCAGACCAATATATCAATCTAATAAAAGAATGGGCTTACAGAGAAAGGATTATAATATGGGTTGTGGGGGGAGTATAAAGAGAAAGAGCATATCTTCTCAGATTTTGTCTGTGGGGCACTAAGTACTTCCTCATCTTGGCATAATGACATGAAGAGCCTCTGTGTCCATATGTTTGAGCTGGGGGCCTTGGATTCAGCGGGAAGCCTCATTAGCATAGCATTGGCTGTAGGACATTTGCGGCCCTCGCACTTGTTTAAAGGTAATGAAGAATCATGTGAGCGGGAGTGCTGTGATCAGGCTGCCATCTGTTACCTGCTAACACCACTCACCCTGACAATGGGAAAAACTTGGAAACACTACACAGTCAAACTAAGCTGTGTGTTCACATTCAAGCGCTTGTTTTACAAATGATCCTCCTCTTGTCTCTGTGTTCTAAATCAGCTGATATTCTACTCATTTATCTCCTCTGACCCTCCTCTCTTTCAGGTTTAAGGCTTTTTAAGGATATATTTATTGGTATTTTCAATTAAATTGACAAAACTAAGCAACATAATTAGGATTTGATTGATGTAGGCTTTTGAGGCCGATACCGATATTTTTTTAGATTAAGTCGGCTACATTTTGTGCCAATATTTTAGTATTTTTTAGTATTTAAGTATTCAGTGTTTCCCCAAGAATTATATTGATTGTGTTAAAACCTCTGAAGCAGTATTTAGACCATCAAAACTCTCCATTGAAACTCCTAGCATCTATTCAGTGGTAGGGAAACTCTGGGATACATTACCGCCTTAGAAGAAATAAATAAATAAGTTACAAGAAATATAATTGAACAATTAAATTAATGAAATGTGGCCGATATCCAGTATTTAATAAAAGGTCAATATCAGCCTGATATATTGGTCTACCCCTAATGCAATAAATGAGTGAAGAAAGTAAAAAAAGTAAAAAAACAGAAAACAAAACCAAATGAAAAGAATGGGCCTCATTCACGAAACGTACATAAGATCAGATTTGATCGTGAAGCGTTTCTACGAATGTTTCTACGAATGTTTCTACGAATGTTTCTACGAATGTTTCTACGAGCGTTTCTACGAACATTTCTACGAATGTTTCTACGAACGTTTCTACGAATGTTTCTAAAAACGTTTCTACGAAGATAGTCTGATTCATCATTTTGTTTGTATCTGAATTTGTTCGTTGGTACGATCAATGTGTTTGGAAGTGTTTGGAAACATATGGGAAGGCTCTTAGAATGCCTTATTCTTTATGAAAAATGCATTACAGTAGTGCCAAACCTCAACAACAACAAGATGTTTCAGTGGCCTTGTAGAAAAAAAAGACCTAATAGGCTGAAATGGCATATTTGCTGAACTGTCCTCATTCATAACAACACAAGATTATCCAACTTGTAATTGGTTGATCACATGGACTGGACGCCTTACAAATACAATAACATAGTCATACCATCTGATGAAGATACAGCCTGGATTTGATCTGTGTCAAACTACAATGCCGACTGGACACCTGACAGTGAGGTCTCTCCTATTATTGATTGATCATCTGATCCATGTCGGATAGTGGCTCAGTGTGCTGCCATCCTCCTGTGGCTGATGCTCTATTTCTCCTTATACTTTTTTGCAATCTAGTTTCATGTCAAACTGTTTTTTACCTCAGCAACAGCATTGACAGCGTTGTTAATAATTTCTTGCCATGCTTTACTTTTATCAGTTCTTGTGACTCCACTGCTGATGCTTCTGAAAACTCTGTTGTTTTTTTCTCATGCACGCATGGGCGCACACTTCGATTTTGAACTATTTCCTTTCCCCTGGTTTACTTGCACACGACCCTTCAGTCTGCAGCCCTTTACGGTGTTGAACAGGGCAAATCGGCTTCAACAGGCACGCACATCCAATTTACGAACGATTGGCATTCATCAAATATACACCTGTTTTACGAACAAATTGAGGTTTCCTGCATGTTTCATGAATCCCACCTTCGTGTTTTAGTACGCACACATACGACAAAATTACGAATAATTTACGAAAAACATTTGTGAATGAGGCCCATTGTGTGCAAGCTTCTTCTTCAGAACTACAAACTGTCTTTATATTCTTTTGTTCATTATGGATCAAAAAATTACATTAAGTTTTTAAAATTAAATTACAAGTACATTTCTCACTGTTCTACCGTCAGTGTCGTTGCAGTCTGTTCTGAAGTTATTGGGTCGAGTGGGTGGCTGGAAGTCTATCATATTGAATAGCTACAGTAACTTTTTGCTCAGTAATTGTTTATTCATGCAGAACAAAACAGGCATAAACAACAAATGTAAGATCATTAAGATTAATGTCCATTGCTCTCCCCAATAACGTATACATTCATCTTTGAATTGGCAAATATATGGGCATCATGGACACTTCCAGGCCATTTGACGTATAAAAGTATACTTGTAGCGCAAGCTGCTTGTACATTCAAGGAATATTTACCCTTTCTGTTTATGTAATCAGTGGAGTTTGATACAGGCTGCTTAATTTAAATGTGTGTACCGTCAACTGCCCCTAGACTTTGTGGCATGCAATGTGTTTGGTAAACGTTGATAACCAGGCTCTGTGAGCGGTAGTTTGATGTAGTCCGGCCACAGATGAATTGTGATGGCCTTGCACACCTCTCTAATTATGTTCAACAAACATTATCCAAATTCATGTGTCTTCCTTCATTGCTCAAGTAGTAGAGAGTGCAAGCAACCTTTTTAACAACATCCACCAGTGATCTCATATGTGTTGTCTGACCTTCAGTGTGAGGGCGTAATAGTTTGCTAAGATGTAGTATAGAGCTCCTGGAAGAGTCTAAAGTTCTCACGCCATTCTTCAGGAATCACTACTTCATTAACTACCATGCACTGGTTCATCCAGGTCTTATCCAAAATCGTATGTATGTAGCCCTGTGTGAGTATACTGTATATCACTGGCCCTAGGAGAGATTGCTACCATCACATTAAATCTGCCAGTGTGTTTTATGAATCTGGCCCATTGTCATCATTCTTTAATGCATGGCTAGAGATTTATTTGTCCCCTTCAAATAAACAATAAACAGTGCTTTGCATCACTGGTTAGTTATCCACAAAATAGCTAATTTGTACACAACCTGTTGTTTCAGAAAACTATTGTCTATAAATTTACTATATAGTAACCATTATTCTAGCACTATAGGTAATGAATGTGCTTGATTTAAAGTGAATGCCTTCAAAGTTTTCACATGAAATGACTTAACTCACTGTCTGGTTTGTGATTGTGGCAGACTGGGGGGAGGGAGTGGGTGAGGCATAGGCTGGGTCCAGGCTGGGTCCACGCCAGGCTTCCAGGAGCTTCCTGCTCCATCCCCGACTGGGCCTCCCTTCCAGGCTGCTCCCGGCTGCAACCCCCACGGACCCTGGTTTGGTCATTGCTGCTGGAGACGGCCGCTTCCCCACTCCGTCTCTCCCACTTGCGCATCTCGCCTCCGTTCTGGCAACCCCACCGCGGACCTCGTTCGGTCGCTGCTGTTGGTCTCGTTCTCTCCGCTCCATACTGCAGACACTCGAATCCCTCATCTCCTGTCAGCTCATACACTCTGTCAGCCTCTCACACTGACGCACGCTCTCGCTAACACATGCACACCCAGGTTAAAAAGGCCTGGCTGCAATCAGCCTTAATTGGCTGCAGCCATGCCTACGCCTCACTCACTCCCTCCCCCCAGTCTGCCACAGTGATGTTACAGTGATGTTAAAAACTCAATAATGTGTTGATGATATATTATTACGGTGCAAAAGATATTAGGGATAGCCAAATTATTCACTATACTAATCTAAAGGTAAATCCTCACAACAGAGCAATGTTATCACTGTCATTGGCATCTGCCCCCTTGAACTCTTGACATGGTAGAATAAATGTGGAGTTGAGTAACTTTAATTACAGTATGGTGGGAAAGGCAGTACCACTGGACAGTTTAATCTGAGAAACAGCAGCCTCCAACTCTCAATTTCATGTTTAGTAGCACTACCTTGTACAAACATATCAATACATCACTCCAATTCTGGCCTCTCTTCACTGGTTACCTAATAGGTTTAGAATTGTTGTTACGATTCTACTTTATCATTTTAAAAGCGTGGTTAGGTCTGACTTCAAGCTATATCACAAACCTTTAACACACTTTAATTGTTTTAAAAAGTACAATACAAATAAAGTTTATTTAATGAATAATATTATTTCTAATAAAAAAAAGATTTCAAATTTCTTAAAAAAGATACCAAAATTACATTATCCTACTGAGTGTGGCAGAAAAAAAATTATTCAGCAGCCCCAAAGTTTGCAGAAGGTCTTTGAATCAAAACATACTTTCATTCCACGACAACTATGTATATTGAAGTTTTGCTTGAATGGTCAGTCAATTAATTCATGCCATGTTTCTTCTTTCCTTGTAGGCTTGAATCCATCTAGCATGGAGCAGGATGTGGAGAGCCCAGCCATCATCAGACAGCCCAAGTTATCCAAACAGGCCCGTGAGGACCTGCCTAAAAAGCTGGCAAACCTGGACAGGGTAAAGAAGATTCAGCGGTATGTCCAGAAAGACGGGAAGTGCAACGTCCACCACGGGAATGTCCGAGAGACATATCGCTACCTGACAGACATCTTCACTACACTGGTAGATCTCAAGTGGAGGTTCAACCTCTTCATCTTTGTCTTTGTGTACACAGTTACATGGCTCTTCTTTGGCTTCATGTGGTGGCTTATCGCCTATCTTCGTGGTGATTTGGACCATGTAGCAGACAACCAGTGGACTCCATGTGTCAATAACCTCAATGGGTTTGTATCTGCTTTTTTATTCTCCATAGAGACAGAAACCACCATTGGTTATGGTTATAGGGTCATCACGGACAAATGCCCTGAGGGGATATTTCTGCTGTTAATACAGTCAGTGCTGGGATCTATCGTAAATGCCTTCATGGTGGGTTGCATGTTTGTTAAGATCTCGCAGCCCAAGAAGCGAGCTGAGACTCTAGTGTTTTCCACCAATGCAGTCATCTCAATGAGGGACGGACGGCTGTGCCTGATGTTCAGAGTTGGAGACCTCCGAAACTCTCATATTGTGGAGGCCTCTATCAGGGCCAAGCTGATCAAGTCTAAGCAGACCAAGGAAGGGGAGTTCATCCCCCTGAACCAGACGGACATAAATGTAGGTTATGACACGGGAGATGACAGGCTCTTTCTGGTGTCGCCGCTCATCATCTGTCACGAGATCAATCAGAACAGTCCCTTCTGGGAGATCTCGCAAGCCCACCTGGCCAAAGAAGAGCTGGAAATTGTTGTCATTCTGGAGGGGATGGTGGAGGCCACAGGTAAGGAATCAGATTGTTCATGAAAGAATGAGTTGTCTGGCCACTGTAACATGTACTTTTAATATTTTATCTTTATATATTTATTATTGTAGAATAAATATATTCACGTAGATGAGATGTTGTGCTGACCAGTGTGTACACAATGGATTAAGGAACTTCACTCACGAATCAAACAACACCTTTTATCACACATGAACTGACCCTATATGAACACCACACTTCAAAACTTGAAAAATTATTGTCATAACGCATTACCTCTGATTTGCACAAGTAGCCTCACTTAAGATTAGTACAAACATGTTGCACTGTAAAAATGCATTCATGTAGACCTTGTTTGCTACCAATGTTTGAGAGGGGGTAATAACAGATAACAGTAACAAATGAGATCTATTCAAATAATCTGTATTCAGGCGTACACCATGTTGTTGGCACACTACATGGCAAGCCTTTTGTTGGGTCATCAGCTGGCATTAGGCTTATTGTGGGGGAGATGCAAATAAGATCAGATGCTATTGTCAATGAGAAAAGGCAGGTGTGTTCCTGGCTGTGTAACCATATAAACCATTATAAACATGCAATGCAGACAGTTTTTGTCTGATTACACACGCAGCAAAGACTACATTTGTTCCCTGTGGAATAAAATTAAATGGAACAGTACAGTCAAGTGTTTACTTTGGTTACTGATCACACAGACTTTTTTTCTTCCTATTGACCATTTTTTATTTTATAAAATATGCTGTGTTTCACTCAGTGTTTCAGTCTTGTCATAAAAAGGATAGACAATTGATTTTAATTATTTTTTTAAGAAGTGAGGCTGAAGCAGTTGTTCAG
The DNA here is from genome assembly GCA_900660455.1 of Gephyroberyx darwinii. Lineage (NCBI taxonomy): Eukaryota > Metazoa > Chordata > Actinopteri > Trachichthyiformes > Trachichthyidae > Gephyroberyx > Gephyroberyx darwinii. The sequence continues at coordinate 37,905 of CABFOQ010052364.1, forward strand.
TTGCAAGGCAACACTATTGCAACTCACTTTTCTATCAGGCAGAGGTCATTCCTCAGCTGCTATGCAAAGCAGCGGGCTGCAGCTTTACAGGGGAAGAGTGAGACGACTGAATTTGTCAAAGGCTCATCAGGGGCCGTATTCTATCCGTATCCGTATTTTATCTTACCACTAAGAGGACTCCCAAATAGCAGTAAAAGATTTTAGCTAAGAGTTTTCTCTTACAACCTATTCACAAAGCTGCTGAGACCAACTTTTACTAAGGAATGGGGAGAGATCTTAAGCTAAGAGAAAGGGCGGGGTTGAACCCGTTGCTATGGATGATGTCACAAGCTTACTTCCTATGCCCACAGTGATTGGCTGATAGGGGATGGGTCTCTGTCAGTGATTTCATTATAGAAATACTGTAGAAGGAGGTATCATGTTGCCATATTCAAATAAAGATTTCAAAATAAAAATGTAGGCTAAGTGTCACTGGTTAAACATGAAACCAAGAATAATATAGGCTACTGACTAGTCAAGTATATGTTCAGCTAATTGTCAGCCTCTTACATGTCTGGCATCTCGTAAACAATTAGCGGATATGCATATAAGCAGCCTTCTAATTATCACCCATGGCTGACGTGTGACGCTACATTGTGCAAATGAAAACGAAAACCAAACTGGACGCAAGAACAACTTTTACTTCTTGCCCAACCTGTGCATGAAAGGAAGGACATTATTAAAGGAAAATTTGGAGTTGGGATAACTTAAAAAAACAAAAGCCCATATAATCCCTGAAATCAAAACAAATCAAATCAAAAATTTTGACATATTACCACGGATCCTAACAAGATAAATGAGAGTTTTCAATGTTTCTATTCTAATCTTTATAAACCTGACTCGTTAAACAAACCTTTGACACATTTTTTGTGTGTCAAATAATCAATAAACAATATCCCTTTTAAATGTGGATTTTAAAATATTGTCTAAAACTCTCGCCCTTAGACTAGAACAATGTTTGCCCTCCATGATTTCTTCTGATCAAACGGGATTCGTAAAGGGTAGGCATGGCTTCTTCAATTTACGCAGGCTTTTCAATATTCTGTATACTCCATCATCTCCAATGCCTGAGATTGCTTTATTGCTTGATGCTGAAAAAGCTTTCGACCGGGTGGAGTGGGACTACTTGTGTTACACTCTCGATAAATTCGTTTTTTGTCAAAAATTTATTTTGTGGATAAAACTCCTATACAGTTCACTCATGGCCCGTGTTAGACCAAATACTTTGCACTCCCCCTATTTCCCACTCCATCGTGGAACCAGACAGGGGTGTCCCCTCTCTCCTCTCCTGTTTGCAATATCTATTGAACCATTAGCAATTAAGCTATGAACAGATAACAAGGTCAGGGGAATCCAAGCCAAGAACATAAAGTGTCGCTATATGCCGATGATCTTTTACTATACATTTCTGACCTTATAAGCTCTCTTCCCCATGTGCTTACCATTTTTCAAAACTTTGGTAGTATTTCAGGTTATAAATTAAATATGCATAAGAGCGAACTACTCGCTATCAACTCTAAAGCCAGGGAGATTTCATTTAAAGCTTTTCAATTTAAGGTAAAGATGGATTACCTGACCTATTTGGGCATCAAGGTTACAAATTTATATGAAATGTTATTTGAGGAAAGGTTATTTGCCTCATTTACTCATGTAAATGTACTAATGTAATATCCCACAGACCCATTTCTTCTGTTATTTACAAATTCGAAATTTCATGTGTTGCAGATATCCCCAGTTCCCCAATTTACCAGCTGAAACAACTTTAGATAGAATTCTCGACATAAATGTGCACAACAGAGGAGTAATCAAAGTAATATATTATTATCTTATTATATATTATTATCATAGTAATATATTATAATATATTATTATTATTATTATATATATAATATATTATCGACCTTACATTCTCCCTCTTTTTCCACTATTAGATCACAGTGGGAAGATGATTTGGCATCTAATATAACAGATCACAATTGGCAGTCCATTCTTCAAAGAGCACATTCTTCCTCAATTTGTGCTAGACATGGGCTCCTACAATTTAGACAAAATAGACTTTTACACATGGAGAAAATAAAGTGTACGTTGGGTGGCTCTACAGGTAACTTTTATAACACATGGAAACATTCTGACATATATGAAAACGCTAAAACTGTGTACTCTTCCATAAATGATTCTTATTCAAACCAAATTACAATGTAGATTGGCAATAGACAACTGTGACTAATATATACGTCTATTTGTTTGTATGAATGTATGTGTATTTATGTTTATGTATATATGTGTGTATATGTATGTGTATGTGTGTATGTATATATGTGTGTGTGTGTATTGTGTGTGTGTATATGTTATTACTTATTTGTTATTATTTTTTTTAGTTTTGAACTATTTGTCATGTTTTTTCTGGGACAACATGCAAATTTTTGTTGGGAATTCTAAATGTATTATAGTTATGTTGTTGAAAAAAATGGAAAATAAAATTGTAAATTGCAAATTATACCCACTTCTGTCCAGAACCACCGATGACTGTGAAACGGTATTCTTTGCAGTCTCAGGCAAGGGCAGAGATTGCAGAATTCAAGCGACAAACAACTGCCACAGGCATTAGGCATTAGGACATTAGGCCAATTATTTTCAACTACACTAGACCACAATGTTTTATTCTCTATCATTCAATGTATTTAGCCTATATAAAAATGAACATAAATGTATTTATACATAAATGAACCTCGCTATACATGTCATCGCAGATTATATTAACATGTAATCTATAATTCAAAATATTTATTAGGAGGAGGCTCAATCGCCTATTGCCTCAGTGAAATGTAAATGGCCTGTACTTATATAGTGCCTTTCTAGTCTTTTCGACCACTCAAAGCGCTTTACAATACATTCTCATTTACCCCTTTCACAGACATTCATACACTGATGGCAGGGGCTACCATGTAAGGTACCAACCTGCACATCAGGGGAGACTAAGCATTCATACGCATTCACACACCGAAGACGCAGCTTCGGGGGCAATTTGGGGTTCAGTAGCTTGCCCAAGGACACTTTGACATGCGGACTGGAGGAGCCGGGGATCGAACCGCTGATCTTAGAGGCCGACCCACTCTACCTCCTAAGCCACAGCCGCCCCTGTGGTGTACAGTGTCCTTGGGCACTCAGACACCAGCATGGGATTATTTGTGATTTGGTCTTAGTGATTTAGGAGTCCTCTAAAACGCTAAGCGCTAAAACGCTTTGTGAAATACTCTTTGACCAAAAATGTAGGAGTCCTAAAATTAGGACTGACACACCCATTATTTTTAAGAGTTTCTCCTAAATCTGCAAGTTGGGAGCTACTTTTAGCCTTAAGATGTTTTGTGAATACGGCCCCAGATGTGCAGACAAAATAATGCGGGAACACCTTGTTTCATCAGTTGATTCTGCTGAAAAGACTGCAAATATTTTGGACTGCTAGATTTGTATTTTTTGTTTGGACTATTTTTACTTAGTGGGGTTAATGTGCGAGTAGTCAGAATGTGTGAATTGGATAGTTACATGCTTGTCTATTCACTGTAAAAATAGACAAAGAAGAATAGAAGAGTAGAATCCACACAGCACAATGGACAAGTTGTTAACATAAAAAAGTATGTGGACACCTGCTCATTGAACATCTCATTCCAAAATCATGGGCATTAATGTGGAGTTGGTCCCCCCTTTGCTGGTATAACAGCCTCCACTCTTCTGGGAAGGGTTTCCACTAGATGTTGGAAGATTGTTGCAGGGATTTGCTATCATTCAGCCACAAGAGCATTAGTGAAGTCGGGCACTAATGTTGGGTGATTAGGCCTGGCTCACAGTCGTGTACCAATTCATCCCAAAGATAGATACTTTACTGATCCCCGGGGGGAAATTCTGGGGTGGCAGCATATAGCATACAGTATCACAAGAATGTAAAAAAATATTAAGGCAAGGTACAAAATACAAAAAACAAAGCCCTAAAAAACTAAATACCAAGAAAAAAAACCGTATAAATAGGCAGAGCGGATAAATGGAAATGGGGGAATGAATGTGAAAGGGGAATGAGAGTGGCTAAAGCACAGGGCAATGAATAAGTGTGAAAGGGATGGTGGGATCAGTCTATGGCTTAATAAGCTCCGCTGCTCCATGTCATGGAGGAGGTGGGAGACATTAGCCATGATGGGCAGCAGTTTGGTCAGCATCCTTCCTCTGCCACCTCCTCCAGGATGTCCATGTCAATGCCCACAACAGAGCCAACCTTCCTAATCAGTTTGTTCAGCCTGTTGGTATCCTTGGCCCTGGTGTTAGCGACCCAACACCCCCGAAAACATGACATTGGCCACAACCGACTGGTAGAACATATACAGCAGAGAACTGCATACCTCCTGAAGTCCACAATCATCTCCTTTGTTTTGGTGACGTTGAGCTGTAGGTGGTTCTGCTCACACCACACCACAAAGTTTGCCACCAGGCCTCTGTACTCCTCCTCCAGTCCTCCCCTGATGCACTCCACGATTGCAGAGTCATCTGAGTACTTCTGCAGGTGGCATGTCTCAGAGTTGAACCTGAAGTCAGCCCTGTAGTTGCACAAATTGTGGTCTGCCAATCAGGTAGTCAGTCACCCAGGAAACCACGAGTGCCTCCACCTGCATCCTCATCTTCTCATGCAGCAGCAGGGGCTATATGGTGTTGAAGGCACTCAAGAAGTCAAAGAACATGACCCTCACAGTGCTTCCTGCTTTGTCCAGGTGAGATTTGCAGCAGCCCTTTGCAGCAGGAAGATGATTGCATCATCCACTCCGATGTGGGGCTGGTAGGTGAACTGCAGGGGGTCCATTGATGAACTCACCAGGGGTCTAAGGTGAGTGAGGACTAGCCTTTCCATGGTCTTCATAATGTGAGACGTTAGTGCTACTGGTCTGTAGTCATTGAGGACTGTGGGGCACACCTTCTTGGGCACCGGGACCAGGCAGGATGTCTTCCACATTACAGGGACCTTTTCCAGGCTCAGCCTCAGGTTGAACAGATGCGGGAGTATTTTGCACAGTTGGTCGGCACAGACCCTGAGCACCCTCGGGCCTGCCGCTTTGCCCTGGTGGAGTCTTGGTGGTGAAAGCCAGTCCAGGTAGGGAGGGGGAAGGGGGTGATACTGGGCTGTCCATGGGGGTGGTGGGGG
>CABFOQ010052369.1:0-34882 GCA_900660455.1 Gephyroberyx darwinii
ATGGGTAGGCAGCATCCTCACCCATCCACTGACTAAGATTTTGGGGAGATGGCAGCACATCATAAGTAGCCCCTATAATGAATTTAATTCTGCTTGCCTGCATGCTCCACAACTCTCTCCACTTTAAACTTCTCTTTTCTACACTCTCCCAATTTACCCACTGCCCTTGTTTTGCCTGTGACACTGCCTTAGTACATCTTACTACCTCCTCCTGCCGATGTACTTCTTCACCTACCATCTTCCTTTTTGCTACTGCTATCACCTTACTCCACGCAGGTTTTCTTGCACACAGCCCTAAGCCCCCACTCCCAAGCTGCACCTGGCCTACAATGTCCCTATGTCTAAGTGCTGCCTGTGCTTGCTGCACTGCCTCTTCTAGGCCTCTATAAGGATACCATTGTCTATAGTGTCCAAGGCTGCACTAAGGTCAAGCAGCACTAATACCAAGCACTCACCTGCAGAAGGAAATTTTTTCAATATGTTATTATTTTTCACACTTCTAGGAGTTGGCTTGATACAACCCTTCTCCATGATTTTAGAAATGAAGGGTCATTTTAATTATTGAGAGCACAAGGGTCCAGGCTGAATGCAATCCGTCTTAAAATAGTCAGGGACACAACCAGAGGACAAAGAGCTGTTGACAATATATAGCAAGGCAGGTCCTACAGTGTCTAAAACTTCGAAAAGGAATTTGGTTGGTATGATGTCATGAGGGCTGGAAGATGGTCTCATGTGTGAAGTTTCCCTTAGATTCTCATGAGAGATTGACTTAAATTGACTGATGGATGGGTATCTAGATGAGGACAGGATACGTCAGTAAACAAAAATGGGGCAGGAAATCAGAGACCAGGGGGAGCAGGGTTCACAAAGTGATCAATAGTTCTAATCAGAAACCTATATAGGTCTACTTTGTTTGAATTTCACTGTGCTATCATTCTTTCCTCACACAAAGCAGCCAGCCTGTTTACCGAGCCTTAACAGAGTAGATGTATCCAGTGTCAACGGCTTGATTACTTTTCAAAGTAATTATTCTGCCCTAATTAGACAAGAACCTGGATGAAGAGCCCTGGTTCTATACATAGGACCATTTCTAGGGAAAAATAAATAATTTGATGTTATGCACCAAGCCTCTACACCAATTCATTTTAATTGGAGATAAACATGCAGTAATATAATTAACATTGGGAATAGGTAGAAATACCTTCCTCAATATCAAAATCTGGCAGCTGATACAGGGCACCCACAGTGTGCCAGGTAAGATAAGCAGCACCAAAAGGAATGAATGCACTAGTGTTAAACTTGGTTCTTCCTCCTTGAACCACTGAATTCCAGGTTTCACATACATTTTTGCTCAGGAAGATTCACTTTTTTGTAGTGAACATTTACCTATGTTTTATATGTCCTCAAATGTGTGAGAAAGATTCATTGGTGATGTCACACCAATGCACTGCTGAATTAAGAGCCTCTTATAAAAGATGGAGACTGAGACACTACACCAGGAGGTTTTACCATTATTTTGAACTGTCAATATTAAGAGTAAGTAAATGTTCACATATACATATTGAACTATCCCAGGGTGTAACAAAAAACTGAGCTTTATTTCCCTTTAAGTCACAAAGCCAACACTCCACTGAGACTCCAACATTCATCCATCCATCCATATTCTATACCCGCTTATTCCTGGTTAGGATCATGGGGTGGTGCTGGAGCCTATGCCAGCATGCATTGGGCAGAAGGCAGGGATACACCCTGGAAAGGTTGCCAATCCGTCACAGGGCAAACACATAAACAGACATAATGGACTGTGGGAGGAAACCGGGGAGAACATGCAAACTCCTCACAGAAAGGACCAGAGCCGAGATTCAAATCCAGGGCCTGCTTGCTGTGAGGCAACAGTGATTTGAGAAGATCTGAGAGACAAAAATGTGCATCTCTACCTTCATTATTATTGCATTCCCTAATTAGAAATGTTGTCTGTTTAAGGGTTTTATTAAAGAATAAATCTGTACGCCGCATTCTTCATTATCTGCGAAAGCTCGTTCAGGCCACATAAACATTGACAACAGGTAATGAGGTGCTGGTGGAGAGGCCTGACCAAAGTTATTGGTGTGACAACCAGGCTAATAAGAAGGATGTCTGTCAACATGAGACCCCAAGTGACTTCCCATGGCAACAGAAAATGATTCTGATGGCAGAGACACTCCATTTCCTCTTTTTCTGTATTTGTTGCCGCCTCTGTTGATGTCCTGTCTGCCCACCTGACTTTCTTGCCATCTACTTTTCTTTCTCTGAAAACTAATATTTGAAGAGTTCCTTTCCAAAACAACATTTGGAAAACCTAATTATTTCCACTCAACTACGGCAAAATGAATGTTGGCATGGAATGGAGCACATTATACCAGAGGTTACTATTAAATAATGAATCTTCTTGTGCATACAGAATAGTTAGGCCTATATGTTTTTCAGGAAAAATAAATCCTTATATTCTAGATCTCAATATTTATTTCAAATTTTTTTAGCATATGTTTTAGATTCAGGTTTATAAGTAACATCATCATTTTACTTACATGATTATTAACATTTTAAATGCATGCATTCCTTATCTGGCATCACACATGCTGTACATGGTAAGGGCTCTCCTCATCCGTACCACATGAAAAAAAACATAAAGATCATCAGTGAGAACAGAATGAGTAAAACATGAATTAACCATTAATAAAAAAGGGCTGTTGTCCACAGATTTACACATCCTTTCCCATTGCTCCTAGCTATTTGTGTCTACACTATTTACATAGCTTGTAATTTTTTTCAATATTAATCTAATTTTTTCAACCAAATTTCACCGGTTATGGCGTTGTGTTTTTCCAGTTTACAGCAATCACTTTCTAGATCTCAATAAATGATAAACACTAGGGGTTTGGGATGAACATCATCCTCTAAATTGATCAGAAAGAATCCAGTGGCTATGGTGATAGTCAGCGGTTCTAAGACTGGGTCTCAGACTGGGCTTCATTAACTGATAGCGATGGAGACTGAGGCATTGACATCGGCAGGGGCAGATGGGACATAGGGACATGATAAAGGGGAGAACACAGACCCCAAAATCATCACTCCATATCCACCAGGGTCCAGCACCCACATCACAGCTCCACCTCTGGGGAGGGTCACTGTTTGTGCAGGGTGCCCTGATTGGAAGACACACACAGCCAGCACACACATACAGCCACACTCAACACTGACCACACACGTTTGCAGACACACTCAGCCATCAGTTGCACTGATGTGGTCAGGTCAAGATGCAGCCCTAGGCTGGTATCCATCTGCCAATACCTAGACTAGTCTAGACATTTTTAAACTAAGGTTGGTCATATGATTATGAGAATAGGTAGGTTTTGAGTTTAGATTTGAAGATTTCCAGGGAACTAGTTTCCCTAATCAAAAGAGGTTGTTTGCTCCAGATATAGGGAGCTCAATAGGAGAATTCTCTGCTGCCTGCTGATTTCTTCTTAATTCTCAGAATAGAAAGGTAGTCAGCGGGCTCGGCGCCACGAGGGGTCTTAAGGGGGCTTAGCCCCCTCAGTTGTATTTTTTGCCCCCTCTGTTTAAGCTTTATGTATCTATAGAAAAATATTTGCATAGGTGTATGCTAGGGTGCTGCCCATAGTACTGAAACGGAGCAGAGGAGATCGATAGACAGATAGACATGTCAGTTTGGTTTCTTAGCCTGCTTGCTTTTCATGATCGTAAATAGAACTTTCAACCCTAATTCCATTTCCCCCCCATTGTAGAAACGACAGGGAAATGAATGGACAGTCAATGAGAGAGGGAGAAAGAGAGAGAGAGAGAGAGAGAGAGAGAGAGAGAGAGAGAGAAAGAGAGATGCAAGCCAACAGCTGTTTCTATGAGCCTCCCCCTGCTGATTTTGACAGAGAATCGTTATAGTTCATAAATTCAAAAAATATTTAATGCTCTGCTAGTGCTTCATTCTTATGTGAGTCTCTTATTAATAAATGTATTCTTTGATTTTGAAACAGTAGCCTTATGTTGTTGTTATGTAGTCTTTCTGAGGCTATTGCATGGTTAAATCAATGAATTTTACTTTATGAAAAAAATTGCCCCCTCGCAATTTTTAACGGCCCCCTCAGTCACTTCATCCTGGTGCCGGGCCTGGTAGTCAGCATCCTGTGAACGAAGAGCCCATGGAGGTATGTAGGCGACAATTAGATCAGATAGTCTAAGTCCCACCTCCCTTTGTGTTTTGTTGACTGGGAAAATAGGAGGGATGAGAGAAAATAGCATTGAAAAAGAGAGACAGGCGAGGTCAGGGCAAGATCATCTTGAGGTCAGTAACCAATAATAAATCACATATTCACATATTTTGATAAAATAGTGAATTGTTTGTTATTTCAGCCAGATATGCATTGTTATTACTAGTATTATTATTATTATTATAAGTAGTAGTGGTAGTGGTAGTAATAGTAGTAGTTTATGACATCAGTTTCTTATAGTAGTAAAATGGTAAATGACTGCATTTATATAGCGTTTTTATCCAAAGCGCTTTACAATATATGCCTCTCATTCACCCATACACACACACAGCAGTGAGCTACCATGCAAGGTGCTGGCCTGAACATCGGGAGCAATTTGGGGTTCAGTGTCTTGCCCAAGGAGACTTCGACATGTGGACAAGAGGAGCTGGGGATCGAACCGGCAACCTTGTGATCAGTGGACAAACTGCTCTACCACTGAGCCACAGCCTCCCCTGCACTAATATTAATAATACTAATAGTAATATTTTATGCTATGGGCCAAAAAAGCAGTTGTATAAATTTGAACAGCACAATTCTTTACAGAATAGTAATTTAAATTCTAAATAGTAAATTCTATCATACCAGGTACTGCTGACCTGCCTAAAGAAATAATGGCTTTTCTGTAATAATAGCATGTCTACAATAAAGGCCTGGAAGATATGGAAAATGAAATACATGTTGCCAGCTCCACTCCATTAGGACACATGTTGTTCACCTAGTGACACTGAGAAGCTGGCTTGTCTTGGCCAGAAAAATTAACTGATGAGAGAGCCTACTTTCTTTCTGAGAGTTGTGCTTTTGATATTACGCACCTCATTCATTATTTGGGTTGATTTCTCCCTCACTGCAACACAAAGGCACACAAGGTGAATAACAAGCAAGTAGCAGCCTAGGGAATACAGTAAACATAAATGTGATGTGCCACTCTGAAAAATGTTTACTTTGCCAGAGTTGACTAATGGTTCCTATTTTATGCACAGGGATCTTTGTGTAATTCATTTAATCAGTGTATGCCTGACGCTGTTTTCCTCAGGCCATTACAGAGGATTAAGGATTACCTTTACCAGCTGTAAACTGTGGTGTCATTCAGTATTCAATGCATTTAAATCAAATCATTCTGCCATGGCCAGCCTGCTCAACAGTGGGTAGTAAGTGTTTATATGGAGAAGATATTCTGTATTTATGTTTCTCTTTATTATTGATTGTTGCAGCAGAATGGTGATACAGGAGGCCAATATCAGACTGAAAGACAACCTGAAGAGGCTCTATTACATCCCCAATGCCATGCTCACTGTTCGGAAGGGGAGAGTTCAATTTAATTAGAGGAGCTTAATGCCGCCTTTTATGAGGCCTGGAGGGGCTCTCTCCTCCCTCTTCTTCTGCATATTCATGATTCCTGTTTTGTTGGAGGGACCAAAAGAGGAACATCCAGATCACAGCTCTGGGAGTTAAGTTCTGTTGTACAAGCCAATCTCCTGGATAGAGGTACAATGCTAATTAATCTTAACAATTGACCAGGACATAAAAGGTACAGCACTGAGGGAATTAAATTGGACCATGTTAAAAGTGTTAACCTAATTGTGTCTTTGATATACTGTACAATGCGTGTAATAACATAATGATTCACTGATTGCTCATCCAATATCAAGAGTTATTGATGATACACATAAGGGGATGGGAAGCTCTCATGATGAGTAGCTCAGCCTGAGACATGAAAGGGTCAGTATTACACACACACATTTTTAATAGAGCATAATAGAAGTAGATATAAGACAAACAATAACATTGTCTGGGGCACAATTACAAGACATACAAAGCATGGAATTGTTTTGTGTAGCATAAAATAGGCTGCTGTTGTTAGAGTTTAATGGCAAAATAATTCCAATAGGCCTAATAGGTGTGACAGTGTTCTCAGGATTCAACATTGCCAATTATGTCAAATATCGACACAAGACACACAATCACAGAGACAGCACTTACTAGCATTGCTTTATAAAAGATACCCATTGTTGTTTTCCAAACTGATTAGTGTGACACTAGCAGACTGATGGCAAAGTTGTATAAGGAGCTATCATGACCTTATCCCAAAATAGACAATTTTATTACTATAATAGAGACCAGGGGATCTAGAGCTGAAGCCAGTGGAGGTTGCGACATGTCAAGCAGATGACAGCCCAGACGTGATTCTAATTGATTTCAATGATTTTGTTGGATTTGAATCGCCAGGGAAGTACACAGAGGACAAATGTGTTTTTCTTGCTTGAGTTACAACTTTTGGAAAGTAAGGGCTCCGCTGTGGGACAGAGACTATTTTGAAGAAATATTTGCACATCCAAAGCAGTGGTCTAAATGCACCAGAATAGAGGTTACATATCATAAATGGAAGAAACTTCAACACACCACTCTTGCAACACCACTTCAGCAGATAAGCAATGTTTTAATGTTCCTATAGAGTAAGACCAGCAAGATTAAAACATTCATTTTGAAATGAAGTGGTGCTTAAGCAATTTCTTCAATTTTGTGAGATATAGACCTACCACGTAGATGTCCATACACTGCTTGCAAACATATTTATTGTCTTTTTATTCAATGTCAATATCTAGCAAAATCTTTGTAACGTCTTAATTAATTTGGTGAGGAGCTGGATTCACTCAGAGAGAATATACAATATCATCTCTTTATCTCTCTCTCACATAATAACAAAGCAGAACATTCAGAAGTCTTCTTTGAGATTGAGAGAGAAGGCAGAAGCATCATACATTAGCTCTAATCATAAAAATGTTCATGAATTTTCTGCCTTATTAGAAAAGATCAGACAGAGATAAACCCACACTGTCATAAGCACATTGTACCCTATATGTTTAGCCCAGTCCACTGAGCCACCATTTCCTACATATTTCCATTCAGAGGCAGAGACATTTCACAGGCTAACAAGAGTGGCTGTCAGAGTTCGCTGCTGTCAAAGTGACTTTCTGTTCTCCATCCCACCCCATCATCACACCAACAGAGGGCTTCGCTGTACGAGTTAGTGTCCTTTCATCTTGAGTATGGAGGTTTGTATGCACTGTCCTATCAGAGCTTTCACCACGAGGACGGTCGGCACCCTACACTGTGTCACCGCTCTTTATTGTTCCACATGAAGTGGTGAAGTCCTCCGCCAAACAGCCAAGGCATTGCAGATAGCCTCCCCTAGTCCCTGAGGAGGTCATTATGATGGGGATGAACAGCTTGAAACCATCGTAAGATGGACAGCAGAGTGACAGCAGGGGAGGACAGGACACAATATAGGAGACAAATATAAATTGGAATGTGCTGAACTGAAATAGATCAGCTTTCTGTTGAAGTAGAAACTTTTGACAGTTTGGGATCTTGCTTGCATCAGCAATGCTCTGGTTGAATAAATATGAACAGAAGTTCTCTCTGAAACTGCAAGCCTATATGAATGTTAAATGTCAACAGGGCACTCACAACTGGACAGTGTCTCAATCAGGAAGGTAATTTATTTCTAATTAAAGTCAATTCTGCAATGTTTTCATATAATTAAATATTCATTTTTCTACTTTCTATCACCAACTGATGTAACACAATAGTGATTCACGGTAGTGGAAGTGGTGGACAGGAAGTGATGTATTTTACATATTTGTTATATAAATGTATATTTTGCCTGAAGTATGTTGTAAAATCTCAAGATCAGTTGCTATCGGGACACCCGCCTCTGGGTAGTTAGCATGAGCAGCGATAGCCAGAATGGCTGAACAAAGTAAAGAGCACCACCTACAGAAACTCAATCTTCATTAACAGAAACTCCAAGGAAAAAGATGTCACAGTACTGGCCACACTGTTTGATTGACAAGTAACTGTGGGAAGTGCAGTGCAGAAACACCACAGCATTGAACACAATCTCACATTGCCACTTTAATTTTTTTTTAGTTTAGCCTGTTTCTTCTCTGTAGGTGAGAATGGCCAAATACTGTTTAGATTGTTGCTTTATCTTATGGAGCCCCTATCGAAAGTGACTTCCAAACTCTCCAGTGACCTCAGTGTTCATCTCACAAAAATACACATAGGCGCAATTAAAAGACGAAATACCACTCTTACCACACAGTGTTGGGTGGTTATGCATTGCAATCATTTATTACTTTTCCCAGTATTGAGTTTTATACCAAACTACTGTTTCAATTTCAGCAATATTACAGCTACCAATCAAAACCATAAGTTGTTACTTTTATCACCCGCTCTAAATATCAGACTGAATTATCCAAAAACTATATCCCACCCACATCTCCTGAATTACTTTTGTCAAAATTAATTGGCATCCTCTCACACTATCACTAAAAGTTTACTTACTCCAGATGGAAGTATTCCCAAATGAGAAATGGCAGAAAGTCTGACATTATCTGGGCAGAATCATTCTCTCTATTTTGTATGTACTGTTTGGTTTCTTGGTCATTCACAGGAGAGGACACTTAGTTATCTTTGATAAAAGAGGATGCAATTTTACATTTTTGGTGGCATAACAGTATAACAAGCAGTGCAAGGAATTCAAAATAATAAGTAATAATATTACTTTTGACTGGAGTAATGTGGAATAAGAAATACAGACCTTTTTGAGTATTAAGCCCCATTCTGTTACTACACCACCAATTAACACTAAGTGGAGGTGCTGAAGGTTACAAGGTAAAAAGTGGTCACTTCTGTGGCCAATTAAGCTAATCAGATACAACTGACTATTATGGCTGCTGAGAAAGAATAATAAACAATCCAAAAGTACTGCTCCACTCTTCTTGTAACAAGAGAAATATTTCAGTACCCTTGCGTCCAGACCATTACTTCTTGAGTGCTCTTTCACGGATGACATCACCTAAAATGCGAGGTCAAAAAGGAGTTCAAAGTTTTAGCGCACTTACCGTGTTAAATATTCATCCCTTTAATCTCCAAGTTGAGTCAGGGGTCCCTATTTAGTTTGGGATCAAGTAAACTCACTCTTTGTAGCTATTAAACTCTTGTTGCTTTCTCAAGGGAGGCCTCCGGTAGGCAAGTAGCAGAGAAACATTAGGGCTTGAAATATTACTGATTTGCTCATAGCCAGCTTCTGCAATACTGTTAAAACATGTCAACTATGTGAGCCATTTCTGAGGGTGGATACTGCTGTCGAGCACTTACAGAATACAGAGCATTGAAGCATTACATTTTTAATATACTTACTTATTAATTTGATTGTAATTATTTGAAAATTCCCCCTTCCTAACGTTGCATGAGAATAAACCCTATTTAGGCACTAATTATTTTCTACATTATAAGTTTATATTTTATTTTTGCAAGTGCAATTAAACATTACTCCATAGGACCAGGGATACAGTGTAAGGTAAACCCACCTAAATACAGTTTACCCACCTTTTTATGTGCAGAATAGCATTCATCCACTCAGGCTGACATGACTCTTAATATGATTCAAAGTAATAATTCATGTAGGCAATATGAGGATAGCGTCTCATATAATAACCAAGTAATGTTTTTTATTCATATTGGTGGCTGTTTGCCTTACGGTGCTCAGTGACTTAAGTTCATACTTTACCCACCTTTACATCACTGCATAGAGCCTGCTGACCTGGATCATAAGAATATGGAGAATTACATGTGGATAATTAATCACATCCCTTATTATCCAGTAACATCCCTTATATCCAGGAAAATAAGCCTGCACTATTATGTACAGCAAGAACAGAGTCCTCAGTGTTGCTTCACATATCTCCTAGCAACCACATCTGGCACCATCTTGGAGATGGCTGTATGAAAATAATGGCTAAATATATAACAACCAGGCTAGAAAGAGATATATCTGAAACACATAGTTGTCAATAATGTTATTAGTAAATGTAAATGATCTGATAAGGTAGATTTGTTTCTAAATGTAAGTTACTGTGACAAAGGAAATGGTCTGGTCTTGCCCTAGTCTCTACTCCGAACATTGAGTTGTAGCTTGAGAAGAGTCAGCTCAGTCAACCTGAACAAACTGGCTTCATTAGCTAGTAGACAAGAGGATAATTTAGCAAAGCCACTAATGTTAATGTTAACATGCAGCTACTATACTATGCTATAGCTTCTACTAGAAATGTTAGTGTGCAAATCAGATGTGTTAACAACAGAACAGTTTGCTAACCAGCTAGCTAACAAGCTGATGTAATCTAAACACAAAATCGACACGTCACAGGTTAACTTAACCATGTCTATTGAATTCTGTCAAGACAGCCTGGTTGTATGTTTAGAAACGCAATCAGAAATTAACAGTCACTGTTGCCCAAGAGCTGTGGACCTCCACTATGGCTGCTGAAAGCTACATCACTGAAAGCCCTCTTTTAGATGGATCACATAGTAGGCTTTAAAGAAACAAATTGTCTTATACTTAATACTTGTCAAAAATTACCCATATACATTCAGTCAAAGTTTTGCCTGTATAGCCTATCATGGATTTGAAAGTGTATACTTAGTATATGCTACCCTGCCAACCTTTCATGGATGTGAGATTACAGCCTGCGTATCCTGCAGTGATGTGGAATTGAACTGTGCTGCAGGGATTTGGTGAGGAGAGATTGCACTGCGCCTCCACAGCCACAGTAGCTCTCCTTGATACCGTTATGCCTCCATTTTACCATATCAAAACTGCTCAGGGTTGTTGACTGTTTGCTGTGTATGAGAAGTAGATAGATAGAGAAGGTTAGATTAGATAGACAGATGGAAAGACAGACAGACAGAGATAGATAGGTAGCCTTGTTTTAAACAGGAAATTACACCGAGAGTCCATTGTGTGGAGACAGACAAAAGCAAGAGTAATTGAATATTAAAATACCTGGAGACCTGCGTGTGTGCGGGTGAGGATGTGGGTTGGGTGGTGATGGCAATGCCCACATCTCCCCCTTTTGGTAATTGTATATTTACACCGCTGTTCAACCAATATGGGGTTTTGAATGCCAATAGTGATAGAGTTTTTCTAGACTGATGTTGCCGATATAATAAGAATTCAGTGTTAGCATCAGAATTTATAGAATAGAATAGACCATCATGGGACACTAAAACATTGAAACCCAGAATAATGGAATTCTTTTTTTGGGTTAGCAGCTCTTTAAGGCAGGGTGACCCACCACACCTATTCATTGGTAGGGGGAAACTCGAGAATACATTTGGCATTTAAATGAAGAATTTACAAAAACATAATTGAATTGAATTATTTGAAAAGAGAAAATGTGAAAAATTGTCTTTACGGCCCTACCCAAAAACACGGGCACCAGACATTGTGTAGTCAAATACAGACCTGAGCCCGACAGCTGGAAAAGCCATCAACAACACATTCAGCAAATTGCGTAGTAGTAGCCTATGTCCTCATCATGACACTTTTTTTTTCTGGTCTCTCCACAGTAGTCACAATAAAACATGTTTCCCAATGAACAAAACAAATAGTTTAAACTGCTAAAGCATTCTGAACTAGTCCTGAACTAGAACTTGGCGGCCCTGCAGCACAGCACACACATACAAATAAATTGTATCTGGCAATATGGAAATGGTGACATTTTGTCATACAATTAGAAATAAAGAAACGTGCCTTACCAGTTTCTATCCACTAGAATTTAATCCTAATTCTCGCAAAGGAACGTGGCAGACTTGAAGGCTTGAAGTACCAGTCCACTTGCTGTCGTATGAGGTCCATTCTTGACATTTGACCTAACTGGTTCACTTTAATTTGTGACCACAAGATCAAAGTTTCTTCATAGCGTACTCAACATATACTCCCTGTCCTTAATCTTCCTTTTTACCACATCCATTTTAGCTAGCATGAAAACTGACCGCAACTTGACTTCTCACAGTTAGTTTGAACTGTGTGACCCATGTGGCACATTCAGGCACAAACACACACACAGAACAGGCCCAGAACAAAATAGGAGACAATGGATTTGATCTGAACGGGCATTTGTAGCAGGGGTGTAAAATACTTGAGTAATTGTACTTCGTTACTATACTTAATTACTATTTCGGGGATTTGTACTTTACTCGAGTATTATTCAATTTGTATACTTGTACTCTTACTCAATTACATTTTCAAGAAAAAAAAGATAATTTTTACTCCTTACATTTAAAATTCAGACCTTCCAAGTACAAGTAAGTCTCTCAGGTCCAACAAACTTTAGAAACTTTATATTAGTATTCTTTTTTTCATTGGCTGAAGTAATAATCCCACAGCCGTACTTTATTTAAAACCAATAAGATCCCTATCAATGGAAAATGATGCTTATTGGTCCTTGTGCAGGTACTCTTTGATGACAACTGCTATCAGAATCTATCAGGTCTATTTCTGTAGGGATCCTTTCCGTAATGTTGTTAGACACTTCCAATAACAATAACAATCTGAGCCTGTCAGTGACAAAAACAAGCACTTTTAGTGGACGTACTTTGATCGCGCGCTGTTGCCCCTGCGGATTACGTTGCAGCCATTGCAGCCCGTTTTGTGACTGCCGGTTGAGGCGATCTACTGGAGCAATTCCAAAACGTTTTGTACCTATTTTGGGGTATAAATGACTAATATGTACAAATAGAGCCCAGGTTTAAAAATACTGGAATTACCCTTTAAGCCACGGTGAGTCCATTAGTGCGGGAGAGGGGCGATGGCAGCTGAGCTAGCACAACATGGAAAATCACAGCATGATTCATAACAGGACAACTTATTGAAATAGGAGGGAGTGAGAGCATTAAAAATAATGATGTCATGTTTTTTGGATAATCAGATCCTCACTGTTGCCCAGCTTGGACCATAGCTACTTCTGCTACTATTACTACCTACTCTCCACTCTCTTTTCGCCCCTGTTCAACTAGATTGTAGTGATAAATCTTGATATGTTGGTAAAATGGAAATAGTTTTGCACTTCCATGATCGATTGATGATGGATAGATTATCATGATTGATATTTGATAAGCACTGGCCACATTATCTTATTTTGATTGACTGAATGCTCATTGCATTTTCTACTTAGCTTAAACCATAGCTATTTAAAGTAATAGCCAAATTATACTAGTTCTAGTTTAAATACACTGCAGGCCTTTCTGAAAGCATTCATGAGAAAACATAGGGATGAAAACAACCAGCTATAGGTTATATTTGTTGAGTTAAAATGAATTATTTTAACTGTAAATGGCTCTGTTACTGTGTAATTCATAATATTGACATCTGCTCCATTTATTTAGATGCACTTTTGAAATATTTTGGCCCAACTCCCTCTGCAAACCCTGAGGTGCCTGAAAAGACTCCATCAACATCTATACACCCTGGTGGTAGTGCACTCAACAGCCTGCCATCTACCTCATCTGAACACCCTGATTATAGTGCACGGTGGCACGGTGGCGCAGTGCTTGCACTGCTGCCTCACAGCAAGAAGGGTTTGCATGTTCTCCCTGTGCTCACATGGGTCTCCTCCTATAAAAAAAAAAAAAAGAACCCCATCTAAAAACATGCAGAAAAAATGCTCTCCTCTCCTGTCCCTGACCACGACAAGATGTCCACCTGGAATAGGTCCCCGGGCGCCTAAGAAAGCTGCCCACTGCTCCTGGCCGTCCCTGGAGGAAGGACGGCATGGATGGGTTAAACGTAGAAGTCAACTTCATTCGGACACCCTACCTGCGTGTGTGTGTTGTGTTCGGCGGCCACTACACCCTGCATGTGTGTGTTGGGTGTGTCAGTGCATGTGTGTGCACCCGTAATGCCATTAAATCAATCTTCAATTTTCAACCACCCTCCCACCAACCTCATCAAACCTCACACCTACAGGTATATCTGCTGGTGATGCAACATCCTCTGAACTGCAAGTGAGTGCAGCACATTTTTCCATACCAGCGTCTGTATTCTAGACACCTTTCCTATCAGAGGGCAAGCAGTTAAAAGTGAAAAATGTTTGGCTATAATAAGGTAATAAGCTTTAATAGGTTGCTTATTTATGTATAACAGTGATTGATTTGATTTCATGAGCCTTGATTATATATGTATGCATGTGTGATGTGTGTATTTGTGGCTATAGAGGGGTCAATGTCAGTGGATTGCTGTGTGTATTATGTGCAATGTCTTTTTAGTTTTTGATAGAAGAGAAATAAAACGTGTTGTGTTGATAACAGTGAGTGGTGTCATGTTATTATGGTTGCGGGGGCAGTCTGGACTCTCGCTTAGAGCGCCAATCTGACCAGGGCTCTGACAAGATCCTTTAAGGCACAAGAATAATTATCTTCATGAGCGTTACCAATTTAGTTGTGAGGGAATTATTTACCTCCAGCAATTAATAGGAGGCACATTGCAAACTCCACGGAGCGAAGCTCAGCCCTGACAGCAACACAGACGATGTTATTGGGCTCTGCTTCTTCACGACCAGCACATTTTTATAAGCTGTTGGCGATGCTGAAAATATCAGCAAAGCCACAGTATGCTGCTATCGGAAAAGTCTACTTTGTATCCAAAAGGCTGGTCCCTCCCAGTCCTCCTCTTGTTGGCTACATTAACATAGTTTTGAGAGGTTAAACACTACCTTGGACAGAATGTAGAATTGCAATATATTTATTATATTTGATTTATATTTGATTCTCACCTGCTGCAGGTCCTTTTGTTGCCACTGCTAGATACCCGGGGAAGTCATTATAAATAATATTATTTGTAATTATATATATATATATATTTGGGGCTTACCACCACTTTAAAATCTAGCAGAATTAAATTAGCCACACTCTTTAGTGAATAAAAGTCTTTTTATGCATTTAATTTATCTGCAATTCTCTGTCAGGCTTCCTCCCTCAATTTAGCCGCTCATTAAGATTTCTATTTCTGCTTTATAAGCCTCAATGAGGAGTTCCTGCTCTGTGGAGCTGAAAAAAATTGTGTTTTCATGATTTTGGAAGTCTACAATCACAAAACCAAATAAAAAGCAATATAAAGGGTACATTATAAGAATGAGAAAATTATTGTTTTTGTCAATTTCATTATATCACATGATCCTTCAAACGGTAGTCTCGCCTTGCCTTGTGTCCAAGGAGTGTTAAACTGTTTTTGGCCTGCGATTCATCTCCCCTTTATAGCAGAGCGGACGTGCGTAGTTGAGTCTAAGATAATTTAATCTTTTACACCAGAATTTGTGTTTTTGCTCTATCCGATTACAATCTGATCACCCAAGATCCTTGTTGCCAAGTGGAAAGGAGGTCACACAAACAGTATGGCAGATGGCATAGGTGTCTTGTTTAAGGCTATCGCAGGATCGAACTTATGAGCCTCATCTCAGTCTATCTATGATCGTCTCTAGGTTTATTTAAAGATGGTTGGAGATCACTTAGGGACATTTGTATGGAATTTAAACCTTGCTGATAGGCAGTAATGATCTGCTGAAGTAAGGGAGCACTGGGTTAGACAATAGCATTTTCTACTCCAACAAGTGCCGTACCATGTTTTTAAGCAATGTGGAATTATCTTGAGGAGAACAGTACTCTGGTAAAAGTGAAAGTGAATGAATTAAAATGTCAACCCATTTACAGTTACTGAAATACTTGGTATTTAGGGTATAAATACATTGTATGCATGTGTGGGAGTACATCCTCAATACAAGGGGCTCGTGTTTCAGTACATTACCATCTTCAAAACTAACCTTACAAGGTGATTGTTAAGGGGTTGGCATTCTAGTTATGCTTACTTTAAATAGTTGAGAGACTTCATCATTTTATGAATGTTTTTGAAAATAAATATAAAGAGAAGATGGTTAAATATAAAACAAGATTCAGAGGAAAACCATTTGAATAATGCAGATGAAGTTGAATGTTCATAAATGGAAAGTGAATTGCCACCAATTCTGCATTAAATGGCAATAACTTGGGTGTCAGACTGTTGATAATGTTGCAATTACATTTCAAAGCAACCCAGTCTGCCATGGGCAGCATTGATGACAGCTTAAGTCGTCAAAGATTAACGCATTTAGTTCCCATAGGATCTCTCACTCTCTCTGTCGGGTTCAGCCTGACGTGCCATAAAACCCCATTAGGACAGAATTTCACTTACTACCATGTTTACAATTGGAATAAATGAACATAAATAAGCCAATATTGTGGAAAGAACTGCAGCAGCATCCTGAGCTCCTCATCCCCTAGTTTGAGAGTTGAGTCATCTATGTCATCTGATGTCATCTGTTACATAAATAGTCTTGAACTGTCAGAGCCAATGATGTTAGAAACAGAAACATGAAACCGTCTGAATGTCAATGAGAGATGATTGCTGCAGTGTTGCGTCAAATTGATGTGCACAGACAGAGATTGTTTGAATAAATTTCATTCCAGGTATGCAGGGCTGTCTAGGATGTGGAATCAGCCACAATTATAAAGTAGAATTCTACTTCAAATGTAATTGGAGATTTCCCAATTTTTAGTTTTAGTTTTTAGTCAGTTTTGATTCTTTATTTAAACACCACACAGATGAACTGAGCTGTCAGTGCAACTCTTCAACATCACCACTAGCCTCATCAATTTCTTTTTTAAATTAATACCCAAATTGAACGGTTTATTTCTGTTTGATGACCTCTAGGAATAAATTCAAGGTGTGAGATTATTTCCAGAAATCTAAGGTGCCAGTCAATGTATGATGCAACCTGGTGCCAAGATGATGGAGAATTAATAGAAGGCTCCTTGAAAATAATTATTCTGACCTTTTTTGTGGTTTTGAATTTCAGTAGCTGTAACTTAGCTGTCAAAATACAGTACATCATTGTACTCAGATTGCCTGAGCAAACCCTAAGGTGGCTTGCGTTGTTATTTTATTCTATTTTATTCTTTTTCTGCACAGTCAATATTGGACAGCTGGCGATTTCCAGCCCTGACCAGATTTGGAAACTGTACTGCTGGTGTTTAAAGCCATATTTCACTCAGATAAAAACATTTCTATTTTGCTGGATGTTCAACTTCACATCACGGTCAGTCTTCAGCTATAACTTTACCTTTGGACTGTGTATTTAATGTAAGCATTCAGGATTTTTTGGACTCATAAGCAAAACTTCTTTCAAAGAAATTAAAAATCCAGATTACCTTGCCCCAATGTGTTAGGGTGCTACGAGTGTCTTCTGAAGAAAAAAGAAAAAGAAAGAAACCCCATATTTTCAAATTATGGCAGTGGCTCCTCTACTCACACAAGGTATACTAGTTTTCAGCTACACCACAGATGCTCTCATACATTGACTCAGCTGGCATAGCTAATATGTTAGAAGAAGGAATTTAAAGGCCAACTAAAGCAAACGATGACATCTGGATAACCTTATGGAAAGCCCATGTTGGTCAGTGTTTATGAGCCCACATTGCAATATGTATACCTTAAGTTACAAACATTATACCAAAGTAGAAAAAAAACCCAGATGGTTGTGGGAAGCGCTGGTATTGCTGTTGCTAATCTCAATCATCCTGAAATTGTGCGCACGTGCACAAGCTTTATGGTCATGCCGACAATTTACCATAAATGCATTCCAACACACCCACAATTAGCCTGGTTTGCATATAAATGTCCATCATGAAGTTACTGTGAAGTGACTGTGAAGTTAAAGTAATGGTTGGAGAAATTGAAACAAAAAAGGGTCTATTATGTGGAGGCCCTAGCTCGGCTTTACAAACAAGATCAAATATAACTGCAGCAATAAATACTGTTAGTTCAGAGCCCTGCACCGTAGATGAGGTTAAGAAGTGGTGTGACTCAAAGCACAGGGCCAAGAAGTGCATTACTGCGCACAGCACAATTGCGCGACTCACTGGAGGAGGAGACGGGACCCAGAGGAGGTGAGGGCACCCAGCTCTCTCTCCGTGGCTTGTATCCTGGGCCAAACTGCCATCAGTTGCCATCAGTGGCTTTGTGCCCGGCAACTTGGGAAACAATGGAACTTGATATGTCGCTCTGTTTGGATCTTATTGTGAGGAATTAGGATATGTAATTGGACTTGCAATAAAACTTGCAATAGACTCGTTTGCACTATGTTACAGTGTAGCCTCCTTTTATTAACAGAGTCTGACTATGAAAACCCTGGTGCCTCCAGCAAACAGGTTGAGGTTCAGGGAGAGTGTATGCACTGCTATAGCCTTTATAGTGACGTTTTAATAACCTATTAATTGGTCACATATGATGGTGTAGGCTTATTCTTCCTCATCAATGTACGATTTTTTTGACAAACCTATTTACTCAAGATAGAACGAAATTAAGACTGTTAACTATTCACACATCACTATGTAATCATAGTGAACGTTTTTTACACTACAGACTACACCCTAACACAATGTAGTGAGAGAAAAAAAGCTTAAACAAAATGTCACCCAAATTGACACTTTGACATTATCCTTCTTTTGTCAACTTACAATAATGCACTAATCGGACTCAAAAGACTGCTTATGCATGATGTGAAATATGTGACCAGGTACACGCATTCTCACCACACATTTATAAATTCCAAATTCTGTGTGAAAAGTGGCGTACGCACACTTTTATACATTTAGCCCCTGGTGTTCAAGGTTATGCTAATTTGTTTCCCTTTTAAATAAGATGCATGTAGGCAGTCAATTCAGGCTTTTGGGGTCGTCTCACTTGCTGTGTAGTGGAGCATGGTAAGGGAAGGTATTTAGTAACTTAACTTATTTCCAAGGCATTAAATTTGGAAATTTGGGAGCTTTGCATATGGAAGCTACAAATAAAATGGAAGGTAGTACAAGAAGGATTCAACTGACTCTCTAACAAGCTTTGGGAAAGGAGATTGTATTGTCTCAGAGTTTTGATAGACTGGTTCATCTGGTTCATGGTGCCTCAGATTAAGTGTCAGCATCTGAAAGGCTTTGGACAGGCCTGTCTGCATCCCAGGCATCACCTGAGGACAAAAATAACCATTTGAATCATGCCATGTCTTCAACGGTTCATGTTGACTTAAGGCAATTTATTAGAAAGGCTAGGTGAAGGTCACCAGTGGAATCAGTGGAATCTGACTTAGTTCCAACCGACAGCTATGTGTGGTGCAAAAAAAGGACTCATCCTCAGTCACAGGCCACACAAGAAAGGGAAAAACGTGCAGTGCCAGAGAGGCAACAGTTTTGAGGTGGAAGTGGAACAAAGTCAGTTGGTCGAGTCATGTTTCTCATCTGTTTTTCGACAAAGGAGAGCATTGTGCATCCACAATGCAGAGACATTCACCATTTTGTGTCTGTCTATGGTGATGTAGCCTTAGGGTGACCCTCCCCCTGTGGTTCAGATTGGATCTGTCTGGGAGGAAATGTTCCCTCACAGCTAGGCATGAAGACATGACCCCCCCCTCCCCCGAGCTACACAGCAGCATCCTCCTAGCTCCCCTCTGATAGAGCTGGAGAGGCAAATACATTTCCATTCAACATGTATATTCTCCTGTTTTGGCTTGAGACAGACAGATATTTGCTGAGGTCAGGATTTTAAATCCTCTGATTCACACAATGTCAGGCCGATTGTTTGGAATGTGTGACAGCAGTGTACAGGGACTGAAGTGGCTTCTTTCTGCACTGCACTGCGAACACCTCCTGCACTGTAATATGTCCAATGGCCTCTAATAGTAGTGACAGATTAAAAACAACAGTAAACATGTCATCCTTCACAAATAATGTAGTCCCACTCTGGACCAATCAGTAACAAATATGGCACCTTATTTTGACCTGTAATTGTACCCCACATGGGCCAATCAGTGTAATTTTGAGAATGCAGTGGTGAGATTCATTATTTCCCCAGGTTCTGTCAAAATCTAATTAGTGTCCAAGATATCATGTAAGACACATGGAGGAGCAAACAAACAAATCAATTATGTAGCGGCTGCCCTCCTTGGGTTAAACAGTGCAATTTTTAAAATAGCAGGATGCAGTGGGGAGATGCATTGGTTCCCCAAGTTTCTTCAAAATTTGTCTGAGATATCTTATTTGACAAACAGATGGAGACAGATCCATTTTCACCCACATTTCACTATAAGGGTTAATAATGTTGAGTGTACGGAATTGAATGCAGAGAAAACTGGACTTTAACATTTGATTCTGTACTAAAGTCAAAAGTACTTTGCTCCTAGCCAGACATTTATATCTTGGAAATTGTAAATGCTCCAAAGCCAAAAAAATCTTTGTGCAAGTGCCATTGTTTGGGGATAATTGTGCCTTGAAACAAAGAGCTTACAACACTATGATGAATGTGGATGCTCTTTTCCAGTGAGCAACGCCACAACAAGGGAAGTATAGGCTGACCCACTTTAGACCCATGTGAAGGTGATGTATGGAGGATGTTGGGGAGGCAATGAATGAGGCACCATGAGAGGGTGTGAAAGAAAAAGCTGCTGGGATTTGCCTTCTATGTTTAATTGCTCAAGTTTATTGTCAGTGGATAATTATCATGTGGGGCACATCATCTTCTTTCTTAAGCTACCACTGTTCAATGAACGGATGGTTACAATACTTGTCGGCCTTCATCATGGCACTCGTCACCAAGATGCAATTGAGAGATAATGAAATGAACCAGAGGAGCATATGCCAAAATATATTTGCAATTTTTCCTAACACCATGCAAAGAAAGACAACAGGAATGTGGTTTATATATTTAAGACTGCTTCACGAACATTCATCAAGCCATCGCCGGATTAAGAAAGAAACGGGACAAAACATAATAAAAGATTAATGACTTAGACCACTGAATCATCGAATAAATGCTGAGCACTGTGTTCAAGCAACCAAGTCTATGTCAGTTTGTATTGATATTTTTGAATCTATGCCAATAGCTGTTGAATGGATTTTCTTTGCTCTGGTGCAATGTATTTACCATGAGAAAAAACAACCCATATTTGAGGTCAAACTCTAATGTGCTTGCTATGTTTGGATCAACTGGGATTTGTGAGGTCCACAGATGGTTGCTGGGAGTCAATGATACATGATACCTATATGGATGTGGGGTAATTGCCGGTTACGTTGCGAACATGACAAATTGCCTCCACCAAAGTGAGGTCCCTCAAGTGAAACGAGCAGCCATGAGGTCACTCTCAGGTTAAGAGCGTTATCGGCTGTTGACCTTGACTGCTCACTCTCACTTATAGATGGCAAGGGTTGGCAGGGGAAGAAACGTGAACTCCCACATTCCCACATTCAGTCGATCATATTACTTAAAATGTAGTGTAAGTGCTCTATGTGCAAAAGACTAAATGTACATCAAACTAACTGTATAGTATATGCCTCACTATTTTACAATTGAAATTCAAATGATTAATTCTTCAAGATTTTGGTAATTTTCTATTTGCAATACAAAGGGTTGGTCCAGTGACCTTCCTACAATTAACTGCAAAGCATTATTTCCTCTCAGCTATGAGTGCCTATCTAAAGACTGGAATCATGTTAAAGATTAAAACATTTACACTTGGGTTTTTGAATCCCTTGATATTTATACTTCACAAGCCATCAGAAAATCAGTAAATACTTTAAATACAGCTGCTTCATGTCCCATCTTTAAAATGGGAATCTCACTCTGTGACATTAAACTCAGAAATATAACAGTACAGCTCTTTCAATGGCCCATCAATATTTCATTTGTCCACATCAAATTGCCTTTGGAGCTCATATTTTTAGATCAAATTTGTTATGCCATATTTCAATGGGTGGTGCCCCATGTGTATCCAAATGCAGAGTGCGGTGTAGGGATGATAACTTGCAAACTCCCTTGATCTTAGGTTGGCTCGACTCCTCAGCTCAATTCTACTTGGTAATGGCTGCCGCTATTTTAAACAAACCATGGGGGATGCATCTATTTTGCATTAAACCATTTCATTCTGACAACTCTCCCTGGGCTGCTGACAAATCCAAGTTTCAGAGGCCCGTTGGACAAACAAACATATTGGACAAGGAAGGCTTTGCGAAATTGCATACATGACACCATATTTTAAACACTGTATTTTATATACATACATAAATTAGTATTTTTTGAATGTATGTATGCAAAAGCTTTTGAATCTGTAATTTGTATGTTTTGGCCCCCGGCAAAGAAAAGAGACACCCAGCCAGAATATTATTATTGTCTCACCTGTTTTGACAAGATGGTGCAGCGTTGTCTTGAAATCAAGTCCTCATTTTCCTATTTTCTAAATATACTTCACTCAGTCTTACCTGCCTGTTAGTGTGGACGCAAACATACGGCCATTGCGCTCCTATGGGTGCGAGAGGCAATTATTTGGAGAAAGATGCAATGTTGCGGTTGGAAGGAGGGGTGTTAATTACCTCAGTGGATTCACAAGATGCCGCATCTTCTCTGTCTTTTGTTCAGACCCTTTATGGGCTAATTAATTATGAAGCAATGCAGGTGATTCATCAGAGAGCAAGAAAAGAATGTTTGAACCTTCTCCCTTCCACATATCCACAGAAACCAGGGGAAGGCTCTTTATCATATATCACAGAAGTGTGCAGAACTGCATATAATGTACAGTAGGGGAAGCGTTTAATGGGCCATATAAATGACAGGGGGCTCAGCTCATGGGACGACAGTCCTTTGAGGTGCAGACGTTAAAGCAGCGGTTATCACACATTTTCATGTCACAGATTCAAATCTTTTTATGTCACACATTAGGGCCATGGACAAGTCCCAGGGAGTCCCTTGGTGTTGACTTCAGTATTTAATTGTAGAACTGTCTACACTGTACGTGGGGAGATAACATTTTTCTTTCATTATAATGGAGTAAAGGTCACTTAGAACACAAAAATCTAAATTAGAAATCTATCTGGAAGCCAGATCAAAATAAATGGCATCAGGGAAGCAATGTTTTCTGTTAGTTGTGTGCTTTTGGTGACCTTCATGTAATACTTTATCACATTAACCAAATAATATGCCAGTATCATGTCAGCCATCTGTCATTGCTCTACTTTGTCCCTAGAAATGTGTTCCTTATTTATTGATAGACATTCTCTCAGGGGGATAATTCCTAGTAAATTAAATTATAGAGAAATTGAACTATTCCTTAATTTTCTGGGGCCCCCTCTGTAACCACCTCAAGGACCCCTGGGAGTCCCTAGACTCCAATTTAAGAACCACTACGTTAAAGGACCTGATGTTGGGAAAAATATTTTTTACCAATAGTGGAGAATTGGTGGGAGATATCAAAATGGTGTTCTACTGCAGTGTAGCGACCACAATCACTTCTACCAGCTGTAAAGGCCTAGAGATAGAGTCATCTGTAAAGCTAGATCCAGACAGAGGAACAGTAGCTGGGTTTCTCTCTTTGTCATCTGTCAGAGGGCCGAAGCCCAGCCTGGAAACTATCAGGAAGATGATGTGTCTCTGGGGAGAGAGGCAGCTCTTAATCAGCAGGGACGCACGTCTCTGGCATTCCTCTCAATGTTGGGGTGTTGGGGGACACTCACCTCTTATTACAGAGACGGGAGCAGCTTCTGAATCACTAACACTTCTATTAGAATTGATATTGAGAGCTCCCACAACGATGAGCCTCATTCTCAATTACTTTAAGGTTTTATCAAAAGTGCTACATTTAGCATTTTAACATCAATAATTCATTGCTACATTAATTTTAAGACTTTAGTATAATTATTTATAACAAATGAGACCACTGCAGAGTAGACTGGCAGCATCTACACTACATTTTACATTGTGTGTGGTTTCACAGCAAATCTGCTGGATTATTTTATGGCATAAATGTTTTGTGTTTTGTGATTTATGGCACAAAACATGAAGAGGGCGCTGTTCTTCCAGCACAAATGGAGCTAAAGACTTCAGAGCTAAAGATGCCAGAGTCTCTGGCAGATGGTGGAAGAAGTGAAAGAAAAATCACTTCCAATATGTTTATCCTCTTTAGTAAAGCCAAAGAGAAAACCTTTGACCAAAGTAGCAACATCGTCATTACGACAGAAAGCAACAGTGCTCATGGGAAAATAACAACAACAACAACAACACTAACAATACAACAGGCGGTGTATTGTAGCGTCATGGTGGTGTACTTTTTACAGTTATTATACCAAGGTATCACAATTAATTTGACATATTCATGCTTAAAAATTCTACACGTAGCACCTTTAAATTGGTCTTATTAAGTTGTGATTCAATTCAATCATGAATTGAATTGATGAATTGAGATGAACAATATTTCCAACGCATCTGAATACAACTGAATGAAAATATTAAAAATGAATAACAGGTACATAGCAATAAACATCTGTTCCACTTGGATGACTGCACGTGTGTGTGTGTGTTGCACAGCCTTGTTAGGGAAGGATAAATCATGGTGAAGCACATGCCCACATTGTGCTGCTCGCAAGCCTCAAGCCTGCTATGACATCATCTCTGAGAAAACCTTTCCATTAAAAACCTTAATCACTGTGATTTACCTGCAATTTGTAGGGATTCAACTTGTTTCTGTTGACCGCTACTTCAAATTATATAAAAATACATCCAGGGTTTGATATACAGTATATGGAAATAATTATGCCTTCAACTGCTTTTTGGTGAACAAAATATTTAGGTTACAGCTGAGATGTTAAAGGGTAATTCCGGTATTTTTAAACCTGGGCCCTAATTGTACATATTTTGGGGTCTAAATGACTAATAGGTACAAAAGCTTTTGGAATTGGTCCAGTATATCGCCTCAGCTGGCAGTCATGAAACAGGCTGCAATTGCTGTAACGTAATCCTTTGGGGCCACTGTGCGTGATCAAAGTATGTCGACTAAAAGTGCTTATTTTTTGCCACTGACAGGCTCAGATTGTTATTGGAAGTGTCTGACAACATTACAGAAAGGATCGCTACAGAGATAGACCTTTGTTTAACCAGAAACCTCTTTAACGTTAACCTCTTCCTGCAACAACTCACCTCTCGCGAGCGAGACTTCTCCTTGAGCGAGACTTCTGTTTCTGGTTAAACAAAGGTCTATCTCTGCAGTGATTCTTTCTGTAATGTTGTCAGACACACACCGAGTACCTATTAGTCATTTAGACCCCAAAATATGTACAAATAGGGCCCAGGTTTAAAAATATTGGAATTCCTCTTTAAGTTGGCATTTTTCTGAACATACCAAGAGGACAAAGCATGCTTGAGTGGAGAGTGACAGAGGGAAGTTGTCTCCCCCCTCCATTAGGTTTGTATGGGAGCAGCAGCCAGCCACTGTGGGCTATTTCAGCTGAGCTGCAGAGAGCAGCCAGGAGGAGGATCATTTGTAGTCAGTCAGTCAAGAGGCTCCAGACCAAACTTTGACAGATGTTGGAGGAGGCAGAGGAGGTGGTGGTAGCTGCATCGAGTCTAATAGACAGACAGCACATGGGGATTGCCTTTATAAATTTAGAATCAACTGATAACTGAGACTGAGAGGTCTGTGTGTGTGTGTGTGGGGGGGGGTTATGTTAATGTGATGTAATGGCCTGATGTAATATCTTTAAACCAGTTCGAGCCCGCAAGATTTTTCTTAAACGTGATTTGGTTGGTCCAGTCTGCGCATCTTGTGGAATGTGAAGCATTAACAAGCCAATTGGAGTTTAGCTCAAGGGGGAAGCAAAAACTAATGAACTAAAGAAAATTCATTTTAAGTTATTTTGGGGCATTTCTGCCTTTATCTGATAATTCTCAGTGAAGAGATACAGAAAAGCTTGGGAGAGAGGGGGGATGGCATGCCGCAAAGGTTCCAGGCCAGATTGAAACACGGTATGCACCTAATGGTGCCCACATACTACACGGCTTTCAAAGTCGTCAGATCACTGTACTGTTCACACAACACAACTTTCTGTCTTGTAACCATCAAGAAGTGCCACGGGAAATGACACGAGACTATGTGCAAGAAAGGATGTTTTTCTTCCAAAAATGGATGTCCCCAAGAAGCTAGCGATCCAAGTTGTTTGTGTGTTGATTTGCAGCAAAAAAATGAGGAAGAAAAAGAAAAGAATATGGAGGAGAGAATGGTTTGGGAGGGTTAGACTACCCCTGGTTAGAACTCCCCCTGGATTCCCCTCGCCTTGTGTCTTGCGCTCTCTTTGGCTGTAGCTCGTCGCTGTTCTCATTTTTCATACTACAGGATTTAGACTCCCCAACAGGTCCAGATATTTAGCCTGCTAGATATCTCTCAGGCGTCTGCAACACATCGGCGAGTCTCTTGGATTGTGTCTTTGAACAGTTTTGAACAGTTCACACATAGCGAATGTCGCTCACGGGAGAGAGTGCCGATTTCACTGTGATCTGGGGCTTTTGTCGGCAAGCTCCATAAACTGTCTGCGAGAGGAAAATCAGGGCTACAATCGTGTAGTTTGGACTCGGCATTAGCCAACTGATCCACTGAGACACACCAAGGGAGGTCACTTTTAACAACAACTCCCTCTTACACAGAGTCCCAACTCCACTTGCTCCACTGTTGATAAACTGTTTTATTTGGTGGAACAAATCTCATATAAAATTGTATTAAATGGCAATGTGCCTGGGTCAATCCACTAAATATGTAATTACAAATTAAGTGAAAGAAGTCTCATACAAAATTCTCCAATGTTATGTTATCCTTGTAATAATTCAAAATCCATAACCTCTGCACCATGGAGCAAGAAATGATAGAGCATTTATAATTGTATTTTCAGTGAATTGTTCGGGACAACTGAGAAAACTTTGTATGTTTGAATGATGGGCAGTGTGTGATCTCTCGTCTTCATCTTTGCCCTGTCGCCTAGTGTGAACAGCTTCCTGACAGCACAGCAAGCATTTACTCACAACCAGTCGTTCAGTCTGAACAGCCCTGGAAAGATTTGAAGCCTTGTAGTCTGAACTCAGGTTAAGTGAGAGGAACAGAAAGGGGAAATAGAAAGAAACAGAGAAAGAGATGGGGGTTGGGGAGATTCAGGGATATTGTGGTGAGCCAGCCATTCTTTTCCTCAGGTCACATTGATAACCTGCAGCTACTCTGCACAATGGCCTCTGAGGGCTCGTTTGACGGAGCATAATGACGAAGCATTGCGCCGTGAAAACACCTCTTGAAACATTGATGCCTGTGCTCACCGCTGCAAAATTCCAAATGTACTGTACATAACAGAGAATACATTATTCATCAAATACTGTTTTTGAGCTATCAACCTTGTTCAGAGTCGAGTTAATGCTGCATAAAGGGTGAACTGAAGAGATGGATGTGGTGGTGATGGTGGTGGTGGGGTGGGGGACCCAGAAATGGTCTACTTCTTCACCCGCACTCCATCAATCATAACAGGCCATCAAGAGAGGCAGCAAGCCACAACCACAAAGTGTCAGCTTCCATAAACACTATCAGTACAACTCATGTGCAAGATAAACAACAGAAAGAGAAGGGGAGGCAGAAGAGGGAGAGAGGGACGGAGGAGGCTGAAGAGAGGCAGGACGGATGCTGATGGATAAGCTGGATGTGACAAACTACATCAGTGGTTATCTGCAGATATTAAGTCTCCAGTGTGTATGCCAGTGCCGATGCAACGTGGAGGTCACGCTCCTTATCTTTTTTTGTCAGGCTCTCAAGCTCCGTAGGAATTCCTGGAGATGGATGGCGCCAGTCTGGAGATACATCCTAGCTGATAGCAACCTTGCAGTCCAGTCGTAGATGTAGTTTCTGTTATACAAACATTTTGGGAAGAGCTGCTCTGGAGGCAGGAATAATCTCATTGGTTTGGTTAAACCTCAGCTAGGTTAGCTCAAACTAGCTAACTAGTTTGCCTAGCTAGCTATAGGCTAGTATGGCTAGTTTGAACTTGGAAGGTCAGCTAGACTAACTAGCTAATTTAGCAAGGGTGTTAGGCTTCATTCTAATGGGCTTCAGTCTAATGTTACTTAGACAGAAAAAAGTCTCTTTGGCTCCGCCCACTGAGTTTTAACTCAACCAACGAGATTATTTCTGCCTCCAGCAAATCTAACACTCCAATCTGCACAGATTTCAAGTTAATGTACTTGTAGTGAGACAGAGAAATGGGCCTTTATGTTCCCATTAACTGCACACTCTTTTCCTATTTGCACTTTGCTTTTCACCTTCTCCCCTTTCTTAGTCTATTTTAGCCTTTCTTTTTCTCCCCCGCCCCAACACACACACACACACACGACATGTTAAGTCTGCACATACACATGACACCAACAGAGTTTTGATAGGAAATTACAGAATTGATCGGGAGCTCAGCAGGCAATTAACACGGTACAACCTCAGTGCATATCAATGAGCCCAAGCAATGAAAAAAGCAATGTAAAAATCTGTTCCGGCAGCATATTTCTAATATTCTCCATTGTATGATGTTTTGATATCAGTACCTGGGAGCTATGGGGTGGAAATTTCCAGATCACTATTGTATTTGATTTCCCTTACTGATCAGAGGAAACCAATTTCTGACCTTTCACATAGAGTGTGATAAAAACCTGCAGTATAATGGATTATTTCCTCTCCCACAGACTCCTCCAAACCTCGGTGCTCTCTTTCCCTCTCTGTTCTCTCTCTCGCTCATTCAGAGCTGAATACATAGTGCAGATTCATATAGGTACGGCAGACATAACCAATGATGAAGCAAACTGACCTGTTATAACCACTGACATTATAAACATACTGTTCCCTCCAACAAGGAGACGACAACAATGAAGCTATTCAGTGCTAACCTTGTCGGGAAGTTGGGAGTCGTTGCATGTTGATAGGCGAGCGAGGCAGACAGAAGTCTCCTCTCGCTCTAAATGGCTGTCGACTTGGAAAAGGCAATTAATATTCCTATGCTGAGTAGAGGCTTTAGTTTTAGGCTGATCACGTGGACCCTGCTGGCTGCCATCTCCCCACTCACACAAGTCAGATAATTACCTATTTAGATGTTGCTGAGGAGCTGTGTGTGTGTGTATGTGTGTGTGTTTAAGTGTGTGTGTCTGCGTGTGTGTTGGCCCACTGCCACAGCTTGTGAAAAGAAGCACCATGAAGTGGATCTGTCAGTATGACTTAGAGACAGGGGATGGCTGCCCACCAAGAAAAAGCACAGGACACCAAACTAAACTAACAAGGCAACAGAAAAAATATTTGCCTCTGTGTCAGTAAAGAGACTCACATTTAGGCATTCTGTTTTTCTCATGGCACAAGATGCCGAGTTCAGGTCAGTCAGTCATCAGATATTTAAGCCCTATATACTTATGCACTATCAAATTGGTTCATGGTACTTGCAGAAGTAATTGTATATTTTCGGGGTTTTGTTTGGTTTATTGAGTTGTAATCTTAATGGTCTAATTAAGATATTTAAGATAAAAGCAAGTAACCTTCAATTTTTGGGAACATTTAACATAGTTATGAATTTTCCCACAACCTTGCTGTAATTTTTGTTAAACTCCCACAATCCTTCTTTGTATTCAACAAAACAAGATGATGTGATTGGCTGTAGGCTGTTCCCTACTGCACTCACACATTTATGTAGCTGCCTCGTCTTCTCCCAGATTTCAGTTGGCAGTGCCGATGCTGATGACAGTAGTCAATCTTTGACTAAATGGTTTAACAGTGTGATTGGCCAATCACCGATCCAATCATTGATTGAAATGAAGCATTTTATGAGGGAACACGAAATGGGTTACAATTTCACTAATGTGTGTCAGTTTTGGATCTGCAGTGGCGATTCTATGCCTGGCAAGAAAAAATGGAGCTAGAAAAGCAATTTTGAGTTACAGGTGTGGAATTTATTTACAGGTGGAATAAATTTATTTATTTATTAAGTTGGGCCAACTCTAATGAAACATTTTCACAACAGGCCTACATGTTATGATACTGAAAGACAGCTAACCTACTGGAGTAGAAGGGTGGATCTTGACAATACATTGGGTGAATTATGAATCTTCCTGATTATTCCAGGACTGTGGTAACTTAACCTACGGCAACAGTTGCTAGCACACACCAACACACTAACACACCAAGCTAGGCACTGTGGGACTGGACAGCATCTGTACTTGTCTTTATTGTTGTTGTTTTTTTGAGATTCAACATGCGGCAGCCCACAAATTTCATCATCAGCTTAGTTAATTACGTTAGATCAAATTAAAAGCTGCCATATTCTAACAGTTAATGGACTCTGCGTGGAGGCTGGTGAGGTGAAGGGCTTTCTGAAAGGTCAGCTGACTCACCACTGATGTTGACCCCCCTCCAGCTCAACCTACCCACACCTCTTAAATCTCAATCAGGGAGGGGAAGCGTGGCCATTACTCATTAGATCGGTATCCAGCGGCTATCTCTCTCAGCTCAGCTCATCCTTCATATCCCTACAAACTACCTCTGCTGCAGCCGCCTCCTCCTTTCTAATCCTTCCAGCTCAGTAGAAACGCTCTCCATAGACCCCTGGAGGTACGGGGCTGAGCTGCCAGACGCCCTGCTGGGAATCTGTTCCTTAAAAAACAGCCTCCCACCCCCAACCGCCTCCCTACCACTCCCTTTAACCCAAAAACATCACCATCTCCTCCCTCTCTCTTTTCTCCTCCACTGCCAATCTGCAGAACATTTCTTACGGGGCTACTTGTGGCAGCAGAGATTGACAGCGAGGAGTGTGTGAGTGTGTTCATGGTGTGTGTGTGTGTGTGTGTGTGTGTGTATGTGTGCATGCATTTGGGCTACAAAGCCCCGCACTAAACTGAGAACAGCCCCCCCCCCTTCCCCCAGAGCTGAGATTGAGTTCATTATTCAGTGGGAGTGGGTTCCAGCTGTGAGTGGAGAGTGATGGCGAGCTGCACTGTCTGCTCTGTCTAGCTCCTCTAACCCTACTGTCCACTGAGATCCAGAGAAAAATATTGCAAGACTTTGTCGTGTGCAGATGGAAGGACAGCATTTGGGATTTTTTCCATTACTGCATTTCACAGGCAAGCAACAAGACTGTTTATGCATGGATGGTTTTATTTTCAAATATAAAGCCACACATAATCACTCAAGCATCTTTTCTGTCCTGATTTGTCTTTTTTCAGTTGTACTAATATGGCTACATACTACTGTATAGTATGCAGTGCCTCCAATGTGAAATTTATGTGCTCAGAGAAGCTCTTAACAAAAAGTCTTATGTATCCCTAGATGGCAGTAGTAAGTTAGACATCAATGTATTGCCCGCCATGGAAGTGAGTGTGTGTTTGTGTGTGAGCATGTGTCTGCTTGTGTTTGTTTTCCCTTGAGGAGGATAAAGTGTGTTAGTATCATTTAAAAAAAATAATTTAAGCAAAAATTAATAATTAAAAAAATGAACAGAAAATGGTTTTGTTCTGGTGCCATGTTGATCCTCACTTACCAAGACCATGATTGCTCCTTCACTTATGAATAAATACAGACATTTTTTCAGTTTCCAAACAGAGGTAATTAACTTGAAATTGCTTTGCTGAAATTGCTGTTCAAATGACTTTGTACAAGCACAGGAAAAGGCATCACAGTTGTTCTGTACATGTGTGTGAATTAAATGTATGTGCCTGAATAACAGAATAATAACATAATAACTGAATAACAGAAATATCAATTCACACATCTCTGTGTTCTTTTATAAAATAAAATATGTTTGTCATTTCACAGTGAGACTGGCTGTGAATGGGTTTCTGTATAAAACAAATGAATCAGAGCTAGCCAAAACAGCTTCTGTTTGGAGCAGGAAAGACGAAAACACACCATCGTTTTATTTATGGGCTGCTGACTGTGGCTGAAGACTCCTAAATCAATTTGATAGTGGTATATCCCCACAGCTTGTCATCTGCCACACACATATACACACAAACAGTACTCCCCTCACACCACACCAAGAGAAGGAAACAAAGGCGCAGTTTACATTCCCCTTTTCAAAAAGTGCAAGTCATTTTCACTATGACGAGAGAGCAGTGATTCATGCAGCAAATGGCCTTTCATCCCACTGCTTGATTAACAAGCCCCAAGGCCCCGGGCAGCACCACTGGATCCTCATCACTTTACGGCCCTGGGAGAGCTTGCCCACTCCAGCAAGAGGGAACCAGCCTCCGTCCACTGGATTTCCTGCTTCTCCATCAAATAACTGTCAACAGGGACAAAACAAACGTCAGACCAGATTTGGAAACTATAATTCGCTTATTCCTCATTTCATAAAATTGCATTCGACTTCTGAGGGGACTCTTGTGGTAAGTCAGTTGGGCAGAATGCTGAGGCTATAAACTGAGGCGAAACCACATCAGCAGCGTTATTAGGCTGATAATGAGCCTGTGACTATGACAGGGTCAGGCAGGGTCAATGGCTGCTGCTAAATTTGGAGATGTTACACTTTAAGGGCAAGGATCCAAAGCGAGTGTAGCTAAGTGCAATTGAAGCAGTGAGAGAACTGGTGCGGGGAATGGCAATACCATCACTCATGTCACTCAGGGAGAGCAGCTCCAAGGGCACCATGCTGGAAAATGACCCACAGAGCATCACTCTGCATCACATAAACGGCAAGATCTACAACCCCGAGGTCACGTGGGGTCTGTGCCTGTGTTGCTACGTGTCAGTGTGGGTGCATGACAAGCGGACAGGCTCCATCCAGTCCTGTATGTCAAGACCTGCAATGCGAGTGAGTGACACACGCAACGCATGAGCGGCCTATTAGGCTGCCCTGGCCTCCGCCGTTGAGCAGCACGACCGCCGCTAGCTGTTGATTCCCTCTGACACATCTGCACTGCAGCCAGGCCTGCCGGTCCGTGCTGAGCATTACTCTTATTGACAGGTGCAAGCCCTCCCTGTGCATGACAATGCTCATTATTAGCGCAAGGGCTTTAGATTTAAGCTGATGTGATTGTGTATAGGTGGACAGCTGTTGCTAATTAGTGCTAAAGGTGGCAAGAAGAGAACAGATTCACAGATAACACAGCTCCAGTGCAAGTGCATATGAATCATTCGGAGAGAAAGTAGAGGACGTTTCAATGCTCATAAAACAGGTCAAGGTAGGATAATCAAATGGCATCCACCATTGTTACTGTGGAAAATGCAGTCCACCTTTAACTTTCAAAGGCAAAACCCACAATATGGTCTCACAAAATGTGCTGTCCTCAATTTGTATTCTTCGACTGTTATTCAAACAGAAGACAATGAAATCCTGGCAGTGCGAAATAGCAGAGACATCAATGTAAAATGACGTCCTTGAGGACTTGGACCTGCCATTTTTTGTGACAACTGAATAATAAAGCACAACAAATTGCTCCTAATGAAATTTAGGCATGTTGCCATCTCATCTAAGATACATCTGTTTGCCACCTTAAACAACATTTGGCCTAATGAATTTAAAACAGCATGACAAGATAGGGTCGATTGTACTTGGATAGCACTAACAGCTCAATTCCTCAGCGGGGAAAAATGAATAAGTCTCACAATATAAAATGTATTCAGTAGATACACGTTTAACAAAGCTATATGGATAAATAGGCCTCCATTTGGCGTGATCAACTGAACTCCCCAGTCCAAATGTCTGCCATTAGCCCAAGAGACACTCATTAACAAACATTATGCTTATTGACTTCATCAGCACTACTCTTAACCAGGGCTATTCTGATACGTAAAACAGTCAATCCTCGCTGCTGGAAGAGCTGTGCAACTCCCAGTAAATTGTCTGTGTGTGAGGGAGTTCACCAAGAGTTTCAAAAGGTCCAGTGAGTGTTCAGAGAGGGATTGTACATTGATTGTAGTATCCTGTGGCCTAGCCGTGGGCTGTCTACTGTGTGGGCATTCTTCAGAAAGCTGAACTGAGATACTCATCCAGTCCAGGAGAGAACATGACTAATAGGATCTTTTTGGGTTGTGGATTGTTACAATGGCTCAAGAAGATGTTCATATCAGAACTTATAATGCAGGGAACCTGAACTAATGTGTAGCCTCTCTCTCTCTCTCTCTCTCTCTCTCTCTCTCTATCTATCCATCTACCTATCTATGGGCCAATCAGTAATGATAATATATGCCTTCCTTGTAATAACTAGTTTGTAATTAATATTGATTTACTATAATGCTTTTAACTTTTTGTTGGTGCTAGAGAATAGAGCATTCAAAGCCCCTTCCCCTAATCATATTAAAACAGATATAATAGTGGACAAAAATGGAGAGCAGAGACCAAAATCACCCAGAAATGTATTTGGAAGCCATATCTAAAACAAATTAGCATTCAGGACCTCTAAGTTGATAGTTTGGTGACGTTTAATAATTTATCACATTGACTAAATAATTGGCAGTCTCCACAAATTTAGTCTACTGATATAAGTAGCTGTGGAAGTTTAGGTGGCAAATGACATGAGATGCAGGGACTTTACCAAAGCTTGGGGTTTGCTGAGGCCCCAAGGACCCCTGGTGGTCCCCGGTCCCCAGTTTGTGAACCCACCGTTCTCTAACTAATCAGTGGGATTCACTCCAAACTAGCTGCGCCGCCTTGATGGCATCAAATCATTGAAATAAGACAAGAAAGACGCACTCATTCTTTATGCTCTCACACTCCCACCCCGCCTCCTAACCGTCCCTCTGCCTCTCTTTTCTCTCTCCTACCGTCTCCGGTGCGTCTGTTCGCTGTAGAGCGGCGGTGTGAATGTGTCGGGGAGCAGCGGGGAGCGCTGCTCAATTCTG
>CABFOQ010052370.1:0-11824 GCA_900660455.1 Gephyroberyx darwinii
CCGATCCTTGTGGTTACATATATTTTCAGTTTTGTACTCTATTGTAGATTGATGGCAAACCTTTGTTTTTTTACAGATAGCTAACCGTGCAGGCTTATGCTGTGATTTAGTAAGCTGGCCGTGGACCATCCACCTCCTTGTGTATTGAGGCCTGTGGTTTGACTTGTGGTCCTGTCAAAACCAGGACACCGTCAGCGCCACTGTGGCTTTTGGTGTCACACTTGGCATCAGTAATGCCTATTTATTCACTTCATGCCCCTTTCTTTTTACCAGTTAGAGCAGAACAGATGAGCAGAGAGGAGACATTAGTGCCAGACAACTGATTCATAGTGGAAAAATGTAGAAAGGGGCAAAACACCAGTGGTGAAGAAATGGTTTCCTTCATCAGAACCACACGCTCCTTGCTGGTTTGTTTTTAGTTACAGGACTTTTGCAAATCCTCTGACAGAGAAGTCAGGAAAAAACCCATGTGCTCTTCTCATTTTTGCATGTTTAACCTGGATCTTTTGCATGAGCACATATTTGACTTTAGCTGGTTTAAGTGCTCTGCAGCCTGATTTGTTTAATAACTCTTTCAAGCCCGTCTAATCTGAGATAAAGACACTAGGCCCACTATATGTAGCTGTGTCATACA
The DNA here is from genome assembly GCA_900660455.1 of Gephyroberyx darwinii. Taxonomy (NCBI): domain Eukaryota; kingdom Metazoa; phylum Chordata; class Actinopteri; order Trachichthyiformes; family Trachichthyidae; genus Gephyroberyx; species Gephyroberyx darwinii. The sequence goes on from CABFOQ010052370.1 coordinate 635, forward strand.
AAATGGGTTTTAGATGCTAAACAGATGAGTGTATTTAGTAACTCTGTTATCAGGGTGGGCATCAATATTTATGCAGTATCTGTAGGTTTAATGCATGCCTTAACTCAGCTTTGAGTCTAGCTCAGCACGCACAACACCAATTCCAGGAACAAGGATTTAGGGCGAATAGGCGACAACTGGTATTGGTATCAAGACCAATACTAAAATCCCGTACCAAAAGCCACATGTTAGAAATCAAAGCAAAACCGCTTAATTCTCTGCATTTTTCACACATAGCACATTAGATCTCTGTAATAGAGAAAGATTGATTACATCTTGATCATTTTTTGGCAAAAATAATACACTATGTCGACAGATATATAGTTCAATAAAAGTAATGGATTAGATGTACTTTGGATTGGCCTGTAGATCAAGTGAATTACTTGGTATAAGTGAAAAAGTGGTGTTGGTGCATCCCTGAAACCAAGCCCAGCCTATAAACGCACCAACCCCTCGACCGATCCCAGTGGAGTAGAAACACTTTAACACTTGTCTTATCTCTTCGCTGTGGGTTGCACAGGGTGTACAGATGGCTGTAATGTCATAACGTTGTTATTCATTAAACCGTTCATCCTGCTGTCAACGTCCGCTGCGTATTGTGCTGCATTGAACGCAGCAGCTAAGATGAGGTTTACATAAGCGGTGTGACATCTGAGCCCGGGGCGATGTAAAGGTCAAGGAGAGAGCTGCTATTGTTGCGGTCAAGCGTAATGATCCAATCCCTCCACTTTCCCCTCTGGCCGCTCCTCTCTAGCCCTGTCTGGAGAGAGGGAAAGTGAGATAGGGTTAAGAAAGAGGTAAATGGGTAGGATAAAGGATAAAGGGAGTGAGGTTCAAGATGAAGTACAATATTAAGTTAAGACAAATGTGTGTATTCAGAATAAAGCCATAATATTACAGCACGTATTCATCACAGAATGGCATACACTATCCACAGATACTGTACACTTTGACTCAGCAAAGTAAAAATAATTGCATCTCATATAAAGGTGCACAGAGTCTGTGTGAAGCCCTTTGAGACAGTTACTGTCATTATGGGCTTATCACTGTTTATTATTTTTTATTTGATTGAGGTGTGTATAATTTGATGAAATGAGCTGACTAAATTGCGCAGTACTAGCCGCCCTGGTGGCTCAGTGGTCTGAGGCGCGTACCACATAACCGTGACGTCCTGGGTCGAATCCGGCCTGGGACTTATGTCGCATGCCATCCCTCCTCTCTCACCTGATCCTTCCTGTTGCTCTCTACAGACTAATGCAGGAAAAATGCCAAAAAAAAATTGTGCAGTACTTGGATCAGTACTGCGCATAAAATACTCAGTACTCGTTTCAGTTATGAACAATCAACATTAGTGCACATCTGAGCTGAATACTATAAAAAAGTTCTTGAATATTGGCACAAAATATTGGCAGCTTCAATCCAAAAATATCTGTATCAGCCTTCAAAAAGCCATAATGGTCGAACCATAGCAGAGGGGTAGTGGGACCAGCAGGCAACGTTTTACCTCCTCAGGTCTCCTCCCACTAACCTGGCTCCAGGCTGCCTTGTTTGCTGCACAGGAATTGGAAAACCTGACTGCATGAAGGAAAGGGGTAGGGGGCACGAATGGTGTGTTTGTGAGAGTTTGTGTGTGTGTGTGTTTCACGTTGAGGGAATGGGTGGAGGTCCAATGTGTGCCGCTGAATGCAGGAAGGCCAAACTCCGAAAGCAACATTGAGGAACAATGAAGTAATGGAGAGAGAAGGCAAGAGACGTGTTGTTGGGGAGAGACAGACTAAGAGTGAGAGGGAGAGAGAGAGGTGAATGTATAGAGGAGGAAGAGGAGGGGAGTGGAGAGGAAACAGCTGAGGGCTTTCTTTCCTCTCTGGCGCCCACATTTGTTGAGGTTCCTTTTTAAGTAATAATCTGCCACATTTTCACATAAATAAATGTCCGTTTTGCTTCTCTCTATCACTGATCTAACACAATAGTGATCCAACCTCTAGCCAGTTTGTCAAGGAAAAAGGTTCCAAGGAAACAGTACTGGACACACTGTTTGATTGGCATGTGATCTGAGTACCAGGTACTTTATTAAGTAGATTGGCCGATACAAGCAGATATATCCCGCGTACCTGAGACTCTTCTAAACAATAGCTACTCTACCCTCGAACTTCACAAATAGCAGCTGCACCTCGAGTGGCCGCCATTACTCTCAGGTGGCCACAGGGCAGAAGTGGCTAACTAGACCTTCATGAGACCTTAGAGAGTCACAACCACTCAGCTCTCAGGGTATGAACACACACACAGCTGCACTTTCTGCGCCTTCCCAAGAGGTGTTTCAAACAATAGGCCACAAGAACTCAAGGCGTCAAGGGAAAGCTTAGGGGGAGAGGGTTGAGATTGAGTTACTGCAAATACAAGCACACACACATGCACATGTTTCTATTAACACTTGTGATCACACTGATGCATTTTCACTCCCGAGCCCTTCACAATTTCCCTTCTGACTAACCTTAATGCTACAATATGCAACCTTTCACAATGAGGCAGGAAGTGCATTGTTAGCCCCACCCTCAGCTGCACACACACACACACACACTTGTCACTCACAGCTGTCTTCATTGAAACGACATCTAGTCTGAGGGAAACCTAAAGCCACCACAGGCGCTGAAGAAGCAGACGGTGAAAAAAGCAATGCTGATGTTCAGTGTGTGCATGTTCTTTGCTCTTCTTTCTTTTCTTACTGCTACTTCTTTTCCTCCTTCCTTGGTAGCCACAACCCAGCTCACCACTGGCCACGCCCATGCTCCACGCCCAGGCCCCAAAATGCTCCTTTCTGAACCTGGATTAAATGAAATAAAAGACATGTACCAATGAAAGCTTGAGTCATCAGATCATAAACATGAAAGGTGATTCAACAGCCTCTCTATTAGCCATGCTGTTTATCTCTTAAAATGGCTGTCAAGTGTCACACACACACACACACGCACATGCACTATGAAGGCTGTAAAGTCTACGGGTGGTTCAGTTAATTAAAGAGCATTAACCTAGGGGGAATGCTACCTACTGTCATTTTGTTTAATGTTACCTGTTGTGGTGTAAATTCCCTGCAGTTGTTATGAACAGACCAAGGTCCACACCAGTGTTATTATGGCTAGCTAAACTAAGACTAAACTAGGCATGGGAAATATACTAGTAAATTGAAAATACTATCTAAAGTAAAAAATAAACTAAACCGAAACAAAAAAATGTCTGCTGCAAAACAAACAGAAATAAAATACAAATGAATCGAGATACCATTGAATATTTCCAGTGTTTCCCTCAGAATTTCATTCCTGTCTAAAACTGCATTTAGACCATCATGTTACACTTAGACTCTCCATTGAAACGTAGTAAATCTGACCAAACTGTTGTCGAGCGTGTCCGTTCTGCAGTGATTTAATGAGCCCCGCGTTGCGTCGGGGGAGTCGGTGTGTGGAATTTCAGGGAGTACTGTCAACTTTCCAGCACAGTCAGATGAGATGATGGAGCAGGAATGGAGTCATAGCCTAGCATCCATCCACCCCATCTCACCTCTCATCTTCTCTCTTCCCCTCATATCTCCCTCCTCTCTGTGTTTTTCCCTCCTGCTAAAATAGCTGCCTCACCTAGGGCTAATTAATAGGTTCTCTCCTCCCTCATGCCTTCTCTCTCTCTTTCTTTCTCCATCTCTTCTTTGCGTCTCCTGAGGGATGAAGACTACTGTACTGCTTAACACAACAACAACACCTGCTGTACTGCGTGTGTGTGTGTGTGTGTTTTCTGTGTGTGTGTGGTGACTTTTCTGTACTCCTGTCCCCTCTCTATTGATCCATCTCCGGTCTAGTCGTTTTTCAGTTCTGTTGAGCTCGGTACATCTTAAACATGGATTTGGGGAACATTCGCAACCTCATGCGTAAAACTCACGCCTCCATGGTAGAAAATGGGTTCCTGGGCAAACGAATCGACGAGCTCAATAGTGTAAGTGTTGCAGTTTAACTTCCCTTCTAATGTTGAATTGGTGCTGTATATTTTTAGACATGTGGAACTCGGGTGGGGCCTGTTGCACTTCTGTTGAAGTTGAAGTGAAGTGATAACTTTTTTTTTTCCCACTTCTGGGGTTTTACTCCACCTCTATTTCTAGAGGCGGTAAGATTGAGGTTACTGAGAAAGTGTTCTTAAAGAAAACGTTTTACAGTGTACAAACAAAAAACAAACCTCCACTCAACTGAACTGAACTTCTCAATCATAGGGTTTTTTAGGGTAAGTGTTTGAGTATGTTTTGAGTGTGATGTCTCTTACTGGCTTTTTTGTTCTACTTCAAACAGTGGTTCTTGGCGTTGGTCTGAATGTCCTGTGTTGTAGGGCCAAAACTGTGAGGGGGGGTGACTTTGGTTTTGGTCTAAGTCCTAAAAGATGTTATGAGAGCTTATGGGACAGGAAGGGCTGAATGAACTTATTCAGGTTTGCTCACGCACAGAGATAACTCTGGTTCTGGGGTCTGCCAATATTGGTTTTTAAAGGCGGATATCGATAGTTTTGGATTGAAGCTACTGATTGTGTGCTGGTATTCAGTGTCTTTAAACTTTACAAGTGCAGTATTTTAGCCTTTGCAGGGTGGAAAAGCATTTGAAACATGTAGCCCACGGGTCACTAAAACTCTGCATTGATACCCACGATAATAAAACATACTTGTGTGGAATCCAGTCGAATCAATTCAGGTTAAGGGATTTCTCATAGACAACCAGTGTAATATTGATCAATTGTACAGTAAATATGTAATCAAACAAAGCATCATATCAGAGGTGCACAATACCGATATCTGATTTTTACCAAAAGGCCAAACTGATGTATCCCTCTAACTGTAGTTGGTTCTGATCCCTCCAAAACAGCTCTTTTCTCAAATTTGTCATCACAGTTCGATGAGAAACTTTCCCTGTCAGCTTCCCTGCTTCAGGGTTTGAATTCCACACCCAGTTGTTACTTTCTGTCCTTTGATCCCTGTATCTGTACCTGTCTCTCAGTGTCCCGGGCATGGATTATATAACAACGTTGCCCACTGCCCCCGCTGGTTTTAAGTCATTTGTCTCCTAGTTTGTCAGTGCACCATTGAGTCAAGGTTTTGATTACTGGTTTCTCTCTGTCCTCTTATTTAATGGGGATGGATGTTGTGGAGTGATTGGTGTTTGTTAGACTTTCTTTACCATGTTCAATAACTTTAATAACGCTCCCTTTCCTCTTTTTCCTTTTTCCCCCAGGTGGTGGCTAGTGACGGGGTGCGGGCTATGATGGAGTCGGCCCTGACAGCCAGAGACCGGGTGGGTGTCCAGGACTTTGTCCTGCTGGAGAACCACACCAGCGAGGCCGCCTTCATAGAGAACCTGCGCAAACGTTTCAAGGAGAACCTCATCTATGTGAGTGGACGTTGTGGTGGGGGAGAGGGGTTTTGAGTGTGTGTATGCATGTGATTGTCTTATTTTCAGAACAAATCTGATTCCAGTCCCTGTTACCTGGACTTATATGTGCTTTTCACTGTATCTTAACTGGTATGAACCAAATTACAGTAAAGAATTGAAGGATATCTATGTCTGGTAATGTCTGACAGTATGTTGCCCTCTCCATCAGACATACATTGGTTCTGTGTTGGTGTCGGTGAACCCATACAAGGATCTGGAAAACTACACCAAAAACCACATGGAGAGATACCGCGGGGTCAACTTCTACGAGGTCTCACCACACATGTAAGCACACCTTCATCTCCAAACCCATGTTACATTTTAGGCATTTAGTTGGCGCTCGGATCCAGAACGACTTAGGACGAGGACCAATATTAGGACCAATTTTCCAAGCAATCAAAAACGACGAGTGCAGGTTTCAGAGCCATAGTGCCCTGAAAACAGATGTAGGAGAATATACCTGTGACCATGGATGATAGAGCTGAGGAGAGGGGTATAAAATACTAACAAAGTAGACCAATATCCACTGACATAACAAAAAGAAGGTGATGGGTTACAGGGGGAACAACTTGTATTACATCCTCCTACGCACTGAAGATGAATGGAGGGAGGAGTGTTGTTGGAAATGCCCAGAGACTAAAAATGGATGATAATTCCCTCCTCATCTCTTACTTTGCTTGGCTGTGAGAACCGACACGAAGGTAAATTGTCAGCCAGTCTTGAGGGGAAAAATATCTCAGCTCATTTTACATCCAGAAATTATACCAGCGTCCACCCTGACACACACAGAATGAGATAATCCCATAGGAGATCCCCAAAAAGGAGTAAAAGGCAGGCAGGGAGACGACATGTTTACTGTTGCCTTGTCACTGGTCCAGAACATGAAAATATCTACTGCAGAAGCAATCTTGTTCCCCCCTAGAATGACCTAATGCTTGTTGAACCTGTGTGAATGTTCAGTGTGTGAGACTCATGGGAATATTGGAAGATTGCCCTGAGTGTATGGCCGCTCTGCTAGAGTCTGTTGGCTTACATAACCCAGCTCTCATGGGCTGACTGTCCACGTCTCCATCTGTCTGAGGGTATGCACAATGTCATGGCACGTGGCCGAGTGTTTGTTTGGAGGGTTGCCACGGTAATTGCCAGGGAATTCCCTACGCAACCCTCTCGGACCGTGGTAGTCATCTGTGAAACAACCAAGTGTATTATGAGATTAGGAGTGGCGTAAACTCAAACACTCCCGAATCTCTCACTACTTCTCTCTCTCTGCCCTGGCCACTCTGGTGGGTTTTTTTTTCCGCGCCTCTACTTCAGCACTTGAGCATGTGGCCAAATGTTTTCTCTCTGTCTGAGTGGAAAGAAAGATGTGCTTTGGCAGGGCTGGAGAGAGAGAGGGAGGGTGAGATGGAAAGAAAAGAAATTGAGTGGTGGTACCAGGCAAGAAATTTCCTCCCTTGATGAGAGAGGGTATTCCTCTGACCCCTGAGTGTACCTGTTCTTCTCGCATTACTTAGTGCAGTGGTCAGTAATGTGTCTAAGCAGGCTGAAACAACAAAGCAGCACTGATAGCAGCGCCGAGTTGATAAATGATACTGTAACTAAAACAGGCTGCGCTCCACTCTGGACCTTATGATTCATACTAGCGCTCTGGTGTTGAGGCTGTCCTTTGTCTTTCCGTTCATACACAAACTATGGGGCGCTATCTCGCGTAAAACTTTCCAAAGTTGACTTCCATGAACTTCCAAGTGCTAAATCGCTTGAAGGGAACATCATTGTGGCTGATCAATGACCCCTGTCCATTTTAGCATCACCCTAAAAGTCCAGTATCAGCCTGATATCAGTCTAATCCTAGTATTTATTTATTCAGATCCATTAAATGATCTTGAACATTAACTGCTGTTCCTACATTAAATGTTTACCTTATTATTTTTCCTCCCTCCAGTCCCACACCCGTCTCAGTGTCAATCTGTCATTTGTTTTGTCCAGTTGTCTTAGTTTTCCAAACATCCTGCCCGCCATCTGTCTGATCGGTTCTCTCCCTCTGCTCCTCCAGCTATGCAGTGTCGGACAACTCGTACCGCTCCATGAGGACGGAGAGGAAGGACCAGTGCATCCTGATCTCCGGGGAGAGCGGCGCTGGGAAGACGGAGGCGTCCAAAAAGATCCTTCAGTACTATGCTGTCACTTGTCCAGCCAGCGAGCAGGTCCAGACCATCAAAGACCGCCTGCTGCAGTCTAACCCTGTTCTGGAGGTGAGACGGCTGACTCCATCTGTAACACAGCCAGCCTTATCATGCTGGGGTAGCCGGACGGCAAAATGGACACTCAATATTAGCCTTTTATTAAAAATGTGATATCATCCAGTCAGCAGTATCCTCATTTGCCAAATTAAAAAAAATCCTGTCAAAGATCATTTTTCCTAGCCAAAAATATGCATTTATATACCAGTTTTCAATGCTATTTCATGTATACAATCATATATTCAGTGCTCATGTAAAACTTGCTCAAAGTTACTAGCGACCTTATACCCCAACACACACGCACATGCAAGTTAGAATGTTTCACGTCTTGATATTAATCGTCAAGTAACGTTCGACTAGTCAACCATCCGTGTAGCGGAGAACCAGGAGGAAAAGCCCTGTAATCGGGGGACAAATTTACACCTGGGATGCAAGGTGAATGCAATTAACTACCTGGTAGGATAGAATACCAGCAGTACTGAGGGTCTTGAGGACCAGGATAGAAGACCACTACATTACATCATGCATACAGTATAGGTAGACACTATAGGTAGACATCTACAAGCACTACACACGTGTTGTTTCTGACTGGGAACTGATCATTTCGTCTGATTTTGTGTTTAGATAATGTAGCTTCTTGTTAGCTAGCTAACCATAGTATCTGTTCAGCTAACCATCACTGTCTTGTTGTCAACACATCTGATTAGCACACTAGCTAACGTAGCAAGTAGCAGCTAGCGTTGGCCTGCTGGCTAGCTAGCTAGCTACCAGTTTGTTCAGGTTAACTGAGCTGACTCTTCTCCAGCTCCAACTCAGTGTTTTGGAGTAGAGACTAGGGCTAAAGACAAGACAGTTTACTGAGTCACAGTAACCTACATTTGGAAACTAATCTACTTTCAGTTTTACTTTACTTACATTACTGAATTGACCTGCACCCACACTACAACAACCTTTTCACGTATCAGGTATCTATATTTAGACATTATTTGTGTTCAGGACCTCCATGATGGTGCCAGATGTGTAAGAGATATGTGACACATCTACAAAGCCTCTGTGAAGGACACTGCTATTCTTTGGAGAAATAGGCAGAACTGTAGAGAATGGAGCAGTAAATATCCAATGTGTTCCTGTTTGTGTCTGTGTATGGGATAATGATGGTCTGGTAATAGTGGGAGGTGCTTGTAGTGTACGGAAGCACTTTGTTTGATCTCTGGCATGTCTCAGCCAGATGTGTTCCAGATGTCTATATATATATATGTGTGTGTGTGTGTGTCTGCCTTGTAATCTGTCCTGTTGTCCCAGACAGACACAGCAGGTCCTCTAACACCTCTGGCTTTCTCCTTGTTTCACCGCTACCCTTTTGTCTGCTGTCCATCTTTTTTTTACACCTTTTCTCTTTCTGTTCTTTCTCCATTCCTTTCTGCCTCGTAATCCATCACTCCTCCCCTCTTCCTCCTCTCCCCCGTTTCACTCCCCCCTTCTGCTTATCCCTCTCTCCTCTCTCCAGGCCTTTGGCAATGCCAAGACGTTGCGTAACGACAACTCAAGCCGCTTTGGCAAGTACATGGACATCCAGTTTGACTTTAAGGTGAGTAGGACACACTGATCCATGCCGACTGCTACTTTACCCCATGAGTGAACACTGTTCAAATATCTTTCTTTAGAGGGAAGCTAGATGCTGCAAGAATCTTAGTTACTTCTACACATTGAAATTAAAAAACCTTTATTTTTCTATGGCTACCCATAAGGTTCTTCATCAGTGGTATCTCAGTTAAAATGGAAAGACAGATACAAACAGACTGAAATGGTTTGGTTAAGTGTAAAGATCCAGTCTGGTTTCCTTCTCAACCTCCCAACCTATGGAAATGTTTTCTTTTTAATTTTACTGCAAAGAAGTATGCACATCCAATGACGGCATACTTCATACATATTTTCAGCCATATTTTTCATTGATTTTTTTTCTTTGTCTCAGTATGTTCTGCTGTTATTGTCAAGACCCTAATAATGCTGGAGTTCTTTACTGGAAAACATTTGTACTTTACACGTTCTAGTGTTGAAAATATAAATAAATACTCCTGCCCCTTTTGCTCTATTCTTAATTACATTCTATTTTTTTCTTTACTCTCTCCTATTAATAATCCCATTTAAGTTTCATCTTCTCTCTTGTAGTGGATGGTTATTGTATACCGAAAGCACCAATGCAGTACATGGGTTTCTTTTTCGTTTCTTTTTTTATTTATCTTTATTTTATTTCAATTCCTGTGTCCCTGTTTATGGGTGCATGGCCTCTTTGTTATGGGCTACAAATCCCCGGTCAACCTGCATGTTACATCAACCCTACATCACACCTCAGTACCCTAGCCTTACCCTGTCCTCTTCCTCCCTTGCCTCCCCCTTCCCTCTGTGGCCCTTATCCCATCGGCAGGGTGCCCCAGTGGGGGGCCACATCCTCAACTACCTGCTGGAGAAGTCCCGCGTGGTCCACCAGAACCACGGAGAGAGGAACTTCCACATCTTCTACCAGCTGATCGAGGGAGGGGAGGAGGACCTGCTGAGGCGCCTGGGCCTGGAGAGGAGCCCACAGCAGTACCAGTACCTGGTTAAAGTAAGAATCTACATTCTTCTTGGTCAGTTCAAAGTGGAGAGAGACCGGTACCAGCCACCAGCCACATTCATATCTGTATCTATATGAAAATAACCCTCAACAGTAAACTTAAGTATCTAGTTCAGTCTAGAGTCATATTTATGACTCCCTCTGCGTGAGAAATAACCATCAGTAGCAGCAGTACCTGGTTGAAGTAAATAACCATTGCATTAGATTGCATAGATTCCTATTTCTTCATGAAAATAACCCTCGTCAGTGTCAGTACCCAGTTAAAGTAACTACTGAGTTAGTCATAGATGTACGCCAGCTGTTTCGGTCTGGACAGGAACATTACCAGTATCTGGTTAAGGATGTCAGACTTGTTATAGGCATTCTCTCTCTCTCTCTCTTTCTCTCTTTGTGTGTGTGTGTGTGTGTGTGTCCCAGTGGGAGTTCTGGTTAATGGGCTCTTAGGGCGCACTCACACTAGGCCATCTGTACCGTGCCCGGTCTGGTTCGTTTGACTAGTGTGATTGCTCCGAACCGGGCCCGCTTGAAGAGGTGTGCTCCGGCACGGTTCACTTGGATTCGGGCTAGTGTGATCGCTAATCGTGCCGGAGCACGGATCCCGAACATGTCAATGATGCGACTGTCCCATAAAATCGATTTATTGATGAACGTGAGTTGTAGTTGGGAGTAAAGCCGCAAATTCCTCCCTCAAGGTCAGCTGCCTCCGTAAAAATCTTCTTATACGTGCAGCACGATTAACTGAAAATCGCTGCGTTGCATAATCGATAAATCTATAAGGCATGTGAGAGGTCCGTGTGTCACCGCACCCAAAGAGACTCCAAATAAGCCACAAAAGTAAAATTAT
>CABFOQ010052372.1:0-12345 GCA_900660455.1 Gephyroberyx darwinii
AAGCACTGGTCAGCCAACTGAGGTGGACCTTGCTGAGTACACACGTTCTATTGCGAAACTCAACCACTCATTGGCCTTCCTCCAGACTGAAATGCAGCGATTGGCACAGCAGCAGGAAGTGATCATGGCCATGAGGGAGCAACAGCATCAGCAAGCATGGGTCATCCCCCCTCCACATACAAACCCTTCGCCACAAAAACAAGGTCGAGGTGGGGCTGTTACCCGGTCCTCGGGACCCTCATCCCCTGCCGACTCCCCTTGTTCGACCCATTACTCCCCAACAAGCATCAAACGTAAATCTGCCTCTTTCCACTCCCGTAATCCCCGCACCCCTCGCCCCAGCGAGCTCAAACTGACCCCCTACAACCGAGTCCTCACTGCCCCACAATCTGTTGATAGCATCCCCAGGCTACGGCGGTTTTCTCCATGCCAACCCCTGGCAAGCCCCTTCGTTTTCATGGGGGAGAAACTGGAAACTGCAAGCCCAGAGACAGGAGCCCCAGATGGGGACAGAAATAAGGAGAAAGATTTACTCCTTTCCCCAGAAAGGGAGATGGCCAGTGTCAGTGCAGCCAACTCACCCCCCAGCTCTCCTGTGGAAAAGGAAAGTGACCAGAAAGTGGGAGATGGGGAGAAGTTGGTCGCGGACCTCAAACCTACAGTAGACTCCTCTGTCTCTGAGGTTCTCTCCCACCCTGTTGTAGAGACCTTCACAGTAACGCCCACAGAGAGCCCTCCCCAGGTGGGAGCCTCAGGCCAAACCAAGAGCAACTTGATCGAGGTGCCCCTGTCAGTCCTGAAGCCACTGGAGGACCTAACACTGGAGGATGGTGGGGAGATGCAGCAGGACACCATGGAAGGCCAGGATGACGACCAGAAGATGTGCCGTGGCTTCTTTTTCAAGGTGTTGTTTTGGAGCGTTTGAATCATCATATTACAATTAACAGAAGAGGAAGTTATTTCACTATAAAACACACTTCTTAGCCCATTATCTATACTTCTCTTCCCAACACAGGAAGGGTAGATTTGGATACAGGCCAAATACATAATTTACTTGAGACAATAAAGTCAAGAAAAGAGAGTTTACTGCAACTGCAATCACTGAAGTTACTGCACCTTGAAATGCTGCATCCCAGATCTGGGGCAAAGTAGTTGTACAGTTCACCAGTGGCAGCCATGTTTGTTTTTATAAGGAAATGCTCCTGTTTCTAATATGAGATGATGAATGGCTCAGGAAATGGGCAGGTTGAGGACAACGTCATCTTTCCATTTGTGGATTTGTAGGCTAGCTTTCTTGCTGCAGTCTGGGCTTTGATCTAGGTCAGAAAACTGGGTCTGTTATGAATAATTCAGATGCAGCTGTGGAAGAGTGGGGTTGAAGAGATGTTGAATTATATTGCGAGGGTGGTTAGCGAGTGCGAGGGATGTTCACATGAATTGTTAATTGTCTTGATGAAAATGATTAGTGTTGAAATTTACAGTATAGTGTGCCTGCGGTGGAAGCAACTGTTAAGTTAAAATTGTGATTGCAGTGGTGTACTAAAGGCAGGATTCATATTCCAATATCAAAATGTGTGTCATATCGAATGATAACCACTCACAGAGGAGCCACTGGACAAATCCATTCTCACATAAGCCTGATATGGAAGAAAAAAGATGAGGCCTTCATTTAAATCTCCCGTAGGAGACCAGTCAAGGTTCATGTAACAACCTTTCGTTACCAGAGAGAGAAGTGTCTAAAATATCCATGTATCCATAACAGTTTTAGGGTTTTTTGTAACTCCATATCACATAATCAACGCTATATGGATTAAAAATAGAGTTAGTACTTGAGGTATTGAGGAAGGTTTGTACTGCTAGCTAGGTAAGTGCCTTTCAGTCAAGCATAAGGACTGTTGCACACAAAAGGCTTTCTGCCACAGAAAGAGTATACAGTTATGCTTAGTGAACAGCAGATGAAGAAACTTTAAAATATACTATTAAATATACTTTGTTTCCTTTCTGTCTCAGGAGGAGGGAAAGGGCGAGGACAATATGGCCCAGAAGAGGGCGGCACTGCTGGAGAAGAGGATGAGGAGGGAGAAAGAGAACCAGCAGAGGAAGATACAGCTAGAGGCCGAGTTGGAGCAGAAGAAGGAGGAGGCTCGGTGGGTTGAAACGTCTGGAAAAATCCATACACACTCTCTTTACATTTTCAGAGCACACCCACATATGGAAGTCAATGTTATGCCATTGTTTATGAACAAATTACACTTGCTCAGTGTGTGGTTATTGCCGTATTGATTTCAGATTCTTCCCTTCAGTCTGGAGGAGCAGATATCTATATATTCTATTATATTTCAAAACAAATATGTGCCATTGGAAAGATTGGACACAAACTCCAGTGCCTGGCTAGAAAATGAAATTCGGCAGTTGAGTCAGTATTTGTTCACCCAAACTCAAAAAGGTGATAGCATATTTATTACACTGCAAAAATGTCCATCTTGCCAAGTCATTTATTCCATATTCAGTCTTTAAACTTATTTTTCTTAGAACATTTTTCTTAAAACAAGCGATAATTCCACTTGTTTTGAATGCAGTTTCACTTGTTTCAGGAATTTTCTAGAAACAAATATCTTAAAGTATAAAAATATTAAAGTAGATAACTCCACTAGTATCAAGAAAATGACATTTGATTCAAATATTTATTTATTATTTTAGAAAGTTGATTTGCATTGTTGTTTGCATGTTTTCACTTATTTTCAGAAAAATACGATCAATGTTACTACATTTTAATAGTAATATTGATCGATATTACTAGATATTACTAGATTAAATGACCTAAAGTACCTTATACTGTACCTTACCATTGCCCCAACTCTCCTTCAATCTCTCCATCCAGAGTGAAAGCAGAGGAGGAGCGCATCAGGAAGGAGGAGGACAAGGCCAGGAGGGAGTTCATCAAGCAGGAGTACCTCAGGAGGAAGCAGCTGAAGCTGATGGAAGACATGGACACCGTCATCAAACCCCGACCGGCCAGCGGCCCCAAGCAGAGGCGAAGCCGGCCCAAGTCTATCCACAGAGACAGCATGGATTCTCCCAAAACCCCCGTCAGGGCTGCCACAGGTAACCATGGAGATGATCCTTACTCAGGGGTCACCTGTCATCCTGCTGAGTCCATGCCATTCGGCCAGCTTGCTTTGTGCCACCTGGAAATGCCAACCACCTAAGCATTCTGGTCATGCTAGCTATCCTTTCAATTGATTTTGCTGTCTCTTGCAAGAAACCTTTCTGGTGCTGACTAGTAACCCATCAAATTAATCAATTTTGGTTAATTCAAGCTTCTAATTCATTTTGCTCTTTGAATTGATCTAACACTAGGCTACAAAATATATCAAATTTTGCTATTGATGTGCTATCAGCTTGAAATTGAACATGTTGATTTCCTGAAGAAGCAATGCAGCACTGGTGTATGTGTGTGCATGTGTATTTATGTATTTTTAGCGGAATTGTGCATATATATATATATATATATATATATAAATATTACAGTATGCATATGTATAGAAATATATATTTATGTTTGTGTATGCATGTGTTTGCTTGTTTTATGGTGTGTATTCGCATCATAGCACTGAAGCTGCATTGCTCTGTGACTAGGTTGGCACAAAGTGTGGTGGTGTTGTCATTTGTTGTGTCGGTGTAACTGTTGTCCCGTGCTGTGCCACGTCTCATTCTTTCACATCCAGGTTCACGCCAACGTGTCTTTTCAGTCTCTAGCTTGTCCCTGGCTTCCCTCAACATGGGAGACAGCGACAGCGTTCATTCTGGGAAGAGAGCGCCAAGGTGAGATGCTTTCATACTTATATAAGCGTTGGTGTAACATGCAGAATGCGAGATAAAGGTTTGGTATTCACTGTGACATTTCAAACTTAAGGTTTGACTGATGTTTTCGGAGAGCTAATCAGGGATGTGATCAGAAACACAAATACGTGGTTTGTGAAAACATCCGATAAACTTTGATTATAGATTATAGCAAACTTTAGCTGTCTTAGACATTTCATTGTTTGAGTATGTGCAATAATTGTGACATTTCCTGACCTTTTTAATACCAGGCTCTCCAGACTAACTCCAGCCTTCAGGCCTAACATTTCTCCTGTATTCCTTCTTCCTTCTTTTACCACTGTCTTTCCTATTGTTTTGCACCTGTCAGAAGTGCTAGCTTAGCCTCTGGCAGTCTCCTCTACTTTCTGAGCTCTCCTAAACTGAGAAGGAGAAGGTTAGTTCCAACATGGCAGCTCAACCCTGAGGCACTCCATGCTGTCCCAAGCCCAATCCTCCACCAAAGCCCGTTCCCCCCACTGGGTTTTATTATGGATTGTGCAAGCACAAAAGTGACTTATTTATTTTCCCTTTTGGAAAGATCCTCATGGCTAACTTCAAAACACCAGTCCAATGCTTCGCTTATCACCGTCGCCACAACACAACAACTTTTGTTTTTACACCGTTCACTGTGCATTTGGCTACACCCTCTGCTGTGCCGTCCTGACCAATGTCCCGCTATCATGGCTTTTGCACAATTGACAAAACATGAAACAAAGTGAATGTTTTTACTTTGTTCAGTGCCACACTTTCACGGCCCAACACTGTGAAACATACATAAAACGTCCATCTTAATAAGTCATTTTATCTTAATTTATAACAAGTGAAGAAAAGTTATCCTCTTTCCAGTGCGGCTCAACTTGTTTTAAGTGACATTATCTTGAAACAAGTAGAGTGATTTGCCTTAGTCAAGACATTGCCACTTGATTCCAAAAAGTGAAGTTTTTCACACCACATTGTCCGATTTTCCTTGCTTTAAAAGAAAAAAGATACAATTTATTAACATGGACATTTTTGTAGTGTAACACCTGCACAAAAAAGCACTACACGCACCTTTGAGTCAAATTTGGCTTTTGTTGATCTTATGCCTATCCTGCCAATTAATTACTCACATAATAACTCCAAGACCATTTTGACAAATTAGTGTATTCGCTTAATATTAATTACGGTGTAATGACAATGGAATACATGTATGATTCACTGTGTTCCTGTGTACATTTGGAATATATTATATTTGGAGTTTGTGAGAAACTATTGTGTAGATACCTAACACCTTTACAGTCTTAGAGCTTGGCAGAGAGCAAGTAAATGCCAAATAATCCACCGTAATCAGGCCTCTTTTACTGACCTTAAGTGCACCAAAACGCTTCACATTACTGCACTGCCTGTGCTTGCAAGCTTTTTAAATTGTTTGGGTGGCACATACATTTTCCCCCATGGTAAAAGGATAAACCAGTAACTGGTAACCAGTCATCATTTGGAGGTGCTATTCTATTTTAAAATTTCTAGTTGGCTAGTACAATAGTGAAAATCTGGTAAATTTAGGAATGTGCCAGCCACTGTGTCTGGTGGACAAAACATTTAGTTTCCCGTGTTGTAGGACATTCTGTAATTGCTGTTGAAAAATATGTTGAGAAACCAACATCCGTGAAGAGAGGTGACCTAACTCTGCGTGTGTGTGTGTTCCAGGCCAGATTCTGCCGATGGCTTTCTCTCTCCTAGTCACTCCAGCAGCAGGAATGGAGAGAAGGACTGGGAAAATGGATCCACAACCTCCTCTGTTACATCCAACACTGAGTACACTGGTAGGTCAACCTAGCACCCATCTGTCATTCATTCGTTCATTCCTTTACTCATTTACGAGTAATAGTTCTTTACTGTGATTATGGATACAAACACCATTTATGCAACCATTACCAATATGTGTGTACTGTCTGAAATGTTGGGGTGTTCATACAGAGTTGGAACGCATCTTTGATCAATCAGATCAATCAGTCAAATACTCATTCATTCATTGAATCACTACATCACTACACACACACACACATACTCACACCCGGATCTAGTCAGAACTGCCCCCGCCCCCACACCTACACACACACACACACACACGCACCTACCTTGACCAAATTGAAAATTGCACAACTGTAAATTGCCCTAACTTATTATTCCTTGCACTACTTTTATAATTTTTGTATATTTCTTTTTCTTTGTATATTTTTAGGATATTTTTTATACAGCCTGTTGACCTTGATATACTACGTTTTGTTCCAGGGGTTAAAAGACATCCACCAGCATCACCTTTGTGAATTTTGATCTTTTAGTTATTTTTAATATTGATTTTTATTTTGGTAACAAAATTGCTAATCATCAGCGAAAGCAAACTACAATGAGCGACATCCTGTTCTTCACCTCTCGTCTCTCGCCTAGAGTTAGATCTTCTGATTGTGTTGTACATTCAAATTATTAAGATTTTCATTGTATCTCATTGAATAGTTATTTTAGTTGTTATTGCTAGCTAATCACGTCAAACCGCCAGATAGGTAGCTAACTGTTGTAGTCCCCTCTCCCAAACGATTAGCAATTCGCAAGCAACTATTGATATAAAAACTAAAATTAGTTGTTGGCTATAACCTACACAATTTGACCTCATCGTTTTGGAGATAAATATAACATTAACAATATGAAATAGCTGGCTGCTAACATTACCTAACATTACAAATCAACATTTGGACATTTAGATAATGTGGCCTCGCTTGGCTCATCTTTTGCCGACAGTGAAGGATAATCTTGGTGTATATTTTACATTATTATTATTTACATGATTATTTTTGACCCAAAAACATAGATATTGCTTTTATAGTCCTATAGTAGTCCCAGTCCTATAGACTGTTGAACATCCATATGAATACCAGTAGAAAGGAAAGTTCATGAATGATTCATCAACAGATTATGTGGAAAGGCGAGTCACAGTACCTTCTCTGACATAAATAGTGTAGTTGCTATGACAACGCTCTGATCCTGATGATTTTTCTTCTGTTGACTTTCAGGGCCCAAGCTGTACAAGGAGCCCAGTGCCAAATCTAACAAGCACATCATCCAGAACGCCCTGGCCCACTGCTGCCTAGCAGGCAAAGTCAACGAAGGGCAAAAGAACAAGATCTTGGAGGTGAATAGCATGATGAATTTTTTATACACTTGTTTTTTACATATTGAGTGAGTTTCCTGTCTGACTTTACTGTCTTTACTATCAAATAAAGGCAAAAGTGCAAAAAATATATATGAGGAGGTTAATTTCAAAACAGTATATATTCACATATTCATATTAGTTCACTGGTGTTCACTGTGCTCTAGATTCAATTTAGTGTGTACCACCAAGTGTAACAGACAGGGTTTGCACACTCAAAAGAATGGCCAAAGTCATAGAAATAATGCTAAAATAATTATTTTAGATGCAAAGAGGAAGAGTACACCAAATGTTTTGCCATTCATTTGTCATTATCTAGTAAGTACGTTTGTACTCTCACGGTTAGTTACACCCATACATGTGAGAATCCACAAAATCAACATAGAATCATTGAAAACTTCTTACAGCTTTCCTACAGCGTACATCATCCTCACATCTAATGAGCATTTCTCCACTTGACCTGTACAGGAAATGGAGAAATCAGAGGCCAACAACTTCCTGCTTTTGTTCCGAGATGCCGGCTGCCAGTTCCGCTCGCTCTACACATACTGCCCTGAGTCGGAGGAGATCAACAAGCTGGCAGGTATCGGTCCGAAGAGCATCACACGAAAGATGATTGACGGCCTCTACAAGTACAACTCGGACAAGAAACAGTTCAGCCAGATACCAGCCAAGACCATGTCGGCTAGCGTGGACGCGGTGACGATCCACAGCCACCTCTGGCAAACCAAGAAGCCAGCCACACCTAAAAAAGTGGTACCTGCCCATTCCTAATGGAACTTAATACCCCTTACCCTCCATTTCCCCTTCAAATGGAACATACCCATTTCAATTTGCACTTCACTGTACATATCCATGAAGATTCAAACACCTGCAATGCCAGTTAGATGAATGCATTTGTCTTTTTTATGTTTTTTTTTTTTCCTGTTTCATTCCTCTGCTTATATTTCCTACATACTCTGGACTGGACATTATAGGACTCAGTCATCAAAGATTATGAACAACTGGAATGTATGCCACTGTTTAAGAAAACGTTGTAAATGCTTATCACTAATGTGTTTTCAGAGATTGTTGGGTTTTGAGTCATTTTACAACAGCATGTGTGTGTTTTTATTTTGTATGTGCCAAAAAAAAGAGATAGTATGAATGCCAGGATGTTTTATTTGGTACACGGAAGCACTGAATGTTTTTGATTCATCTTGTACAGATTGATTTTCGTTTGCATAAATCTGTCGACATGTGTGGCCTTATGCTCGTTTTGTTTTAGTGTGTGAGTGCAATGAGGTGATTGCGAAGCAATGTAGAGAGGCTTTTTGTATTTGGAAGAACACTTTTTTCCTTCATCTCTGTGGGTAAAACAGTTTGTATAGTTAAGGTACGTACGACTACAAAGGGCCAAAAAACGAATTGCATACAGCTAGTGTTAGCCACACAGTATTTGTGTGTCCAGCTTGACAAAGCCAAGCGGTTTCAGCTTTTTCAGAACCCCTTTTGAAAAAGTGATTTTAAAGAATGCAGGACGACATTCTAGATCACTGGTTCTCAACCTGGGGGTCAAGGCACCCCTGGAGGATTGCGAGATGATTTTGTGAAATTATTTTGTGAAATGTAATGATTATTTGCGGTATGTGAAAAAATATATTTCTAATATACAAATATACTGTCATGTTTGTAACATTTGTGACAAATTCCTTTCTTGTGAAGTAATGAGTACTTGCAGCCTCGGGGCTTCATCCCATAACTAACCAAGTAAAACTTCCTGAAAAGCAAAAATCAAAATCAGCAGCCGGTGTCAAAGTTCACCCTCCTGTATGTTTACAGTTGCAACAGGGGTTTAGAAGATGGCATTGATTGATTTTGCACGCCAAAAAGGTTGAGAACCACTGTTATAGATGACTTTGTGCTGCTGGTTCACAGCAGGTTTGTGAACAAATAAAACAAACACAGTTCAGTGTAACCTTCTTTTTATTTTCAAATGCTTCCGACTGCATATATGTGTATATTATTATAATGGACATTCACACCTTCACACAGCGGTATCAGAAATAAGACTGAAATCAATTATATAATGACAACCAAGACGTTGTATAAATGATTTTTGCCTTCATCCCATCAGACTTTCAAGCTACATCACTGTACAAGCACTTATATGAAAATATGTTAAAGGACCTCATCGACTTGTTGGGAAATTGGCCACCTTACCCTTTATGTGATGAGAGGATTGGCAAAAAAAATAACACAAACTCTGGATTACTAACAGGTCTACCTTCTTACATTTAGATAATGCTAGTTGCCTGCAGCCACCTAATGTACTGTATGCTAACGTGTTAGCATGTGCACAGGACAGAGAAATCTACCAGAGACACAAGAGATGATTTTGGTGGTAACGTTACATGGAAAAGGTAAGATGGCCAGTGAGCCAATTTCTCCAAAAGTTGGTGTAGTCTTTTAAGGTCGAGCAATTCTCACTTGGACTGCTCATGCTAATGTCTACACTCGTGAAACTGTAAGGCGCTTTGGACAAAAGCGTCCAGCCATATGTTAAAAAGTCAGTCTCTGTACAAGGTTTAGATTTCTGAATAGTTCATTTAAAGTCCTCAAAATGGATCTCACTGCTCTGACTTCAGAGCACACTTCTGCCTGTACATTAACCAGGTACTCTATCAGCATTCACTTTCAGTTATAGAATAATAACTTAAAGTTATAGAAAATGCCAGTCGTGGTTTGTCCACAGCAAGTAGTACAAAATTCATTTAATTTTCCACACTCCTAAAATGGCTAGTTAAATTTCAACATGTCTGTGTGTTAAGTTATCGAAAATCATTTTCTGTTAGATTTCCTTTAATTTTTATATTATTAAGAAAACCAGTTTCACAAAAATAATGCAAGGCACATTCTTGTTACTGTGTACGGGTAGAGACTTGCCACTGGCATGTGTCAATATCATGTTCCTTTTGCCACCAAACTTCAAATCAACACACACACACACACACATCTGCTAGTGTCGGTGCTTTGTTTTCAAACGGGGTAATTTGTATTACCAAAAGAGAAGCTGTACGTGTCTTTTAAAACGTAAACTAGTATGACAGAGTAAAGAAGTATTTCTCTGTGTTTGAATGGATTTTACCGTGGGAGCTCTGTCCACCCCCTTTTGGCTGTTTACGGCCAAAGTAAATGATTATTGAAACTGTAATGAAAATAATATTGTACAGTGTGTTCATGTGAGCTCATACCTGTCCACCCTGACATTGTTTTGTTTGTCAGACACGACATTTTGCTAAACATGTAGTTTCATTTCCTTTTTTTCCCCTTTTTGCATCAAATAAAACTAAGCATGGCCTCCGCATTTGTGTGTTGTTCATCTGTTTAAGATGAGGACATGTGTGATTATATTAAAGTGTATGAAAAAGTTTCATTCTAAAGTGAGATAGGCTATCCCTATTTGAAAATAATTATTCTGACTAAATGCTTGCTGTGAAACATATTATGAGTTACTGTTAAGGCCTTATAATAATTAAGCTGTTCAGGATGGAATCAGTTTTGCAAACTGATGGATTCCAGGTAGGATTTCCCCCAAATTGGATACGTTTTGGAATTAAACCCTTAAAATTCAAGGTCTCATATTATAGAAATTCTAATTTTCCTCTATATATACATATATATTAAAGAATGTGGTAGGTAGATATAGGTAGGTAGGTACTTTATTGATCCCCGTGGGGAAATTTCTTTGTTGCAGCAGCCAGACATAGAATAACACAAGAAATAGAGAAATAGAATGAAAAATAAAAAATAAAAAACTACAATGGAAATAATAAAAATAACAATGACGAATTAAAAATATAAAAAGCTATACAAAGTATGTGTACGGTCAATATGGTTAACATTTGATTTTGATTTGAGTGGTTAAATCAAATTTTTTACAGGTAGTTTCAGATCAACTGCAGTAAACACATGGCAACTGGACTTGGTACCGATTGGCTCCCCTCACTAAAGAATTCCTGAAATCTGTCCAATCAGGTGAGTTTGCAGAATTTGAACTATAAAGCCTCCACTCATTTGACCACTCATTTGACCACTCATTTGACCACTCATTTGAATAGAGAGGCGAAGTCTGACATAATTTTGTAGTTGTACAATTCTTGTTTCCACCATTTGGTGTGTAGTCCAAAATCCCTATGGAAAATATGAATGGGAAGTCTGTGCTGCACAGATACTTACTAGCTATACTACATTTTGTTCCATTAAATAAAATACATCAAATAACATCACCTTTGTCAATTTTAGTTTTTTAATTACTTTTTATATTGATTGTTGCTAGCAAAATGCTCATTTGGGAAAGGGGAATACAACTGTCATTGATTATATCTGGCAGTTTGGCGTGATTAGCTAACAATAACAACGATTTAATGCAATGCAATGAAAATCTTAATAATTTGAATGTACAACACAGTCAGGAGATAAAGCTCTAGCATTGGAAAACGTGTGTAGATGAAGAATAGTTTCCCTGAAGATTAGCATTTTGTTAGCAAAAAACAATATTAAAACTAATTTTTTTAAAAAAAACACAATTCACAAAGATGATGCTGGTGAATCTCTTTTAAACCCCTGGAACCCAATTAAATCAGTTTATCCACCTATTTACTTGTGAAATAAAGTTTGCCCACCTTTTTAGGTTAGCGTACAAAAACCAGGAAACTATAAACTGAAACTGAAACTATAATTGAATACTGGTGGTTGCTGAAGTCATAGGTCACCAACATTTTTAAACTGACATAAATCTTCATGCCATGTGTATAAACCATTGGAAATAATACCAACTGATGACGAGAGGGTCTTTTAATGGGGGGCGACATAAATTAATGAACATAAATGTTTTATTTAGGTGTTATTTTGTATGAAAGGTCACCGACTGGAGTCCTAGTTCCCCCACCCCCGGCACCCCACTGAATCCCTGCTCTTATCTTGGCTTATTGCTTAGGCAGCGCCGTTCAGTTTGAAGTTGCTGATCTCAGAGCTGTAGGTGAGACCGGGGCGTCGTCGCCACAGTTGATAAGTGGTTTGCGGCTGTGTACGCATGGCAACCGTGAGCTGTGTACGAGAAAAACGGTAGAAGGGACCTTTGGGAAACTAAGCGGAATTTAACAACCGAATACACCCTCATCCGACTCCTCATCCCCTACATGCAGATTTGCATTTGACAGCAGAGACAGCAGACGGTGCGTTACCGGTGCAAACGGACAGGTGAGGTGGCGGGACTTGGCTTGGATTCATGGTGGCGTTAGTCAGCCTGCGCATCC
>CABFOQ010052378.1:6458-21875 GCA_900660455.1 Gephyroberyx darwinii
CGGCCAGGCCACCAGGCGCCAGGTTATCCGCAAAGCCTCCGTTGTTCTGGGGCGCAATGAGTTCCAGGAGATAATTCTTCGGATCCACGATGGGAAAGTGCCCCAAAGTTACACACTGAAAGAGTTCAAGCTTTTCACCAAGTTTGCCAAAGATGGGAAGTGCACCGTCAAGCTGCTCCCTGAAAACATCCAGGTGCTCATCTCCAACTGCCCCACTGACCGACTGAGCCTCTTCCTCAAAACCCTGAGCATCAAACACCAAGCCTGGCAGACGAGCACCCCGCTGAGTGACCGAGGGAAGCTCAAGGCTGGTCTGCCCCGCAGCTTTGAGACCATCAGCCCCTTGCAGCTGAAGGATGTCCAGAAGGCCAATGAGCTGAGATGTAAAGTTCCTTCCAAAGGGCTGGCAGACCGAACCAATAAGAAAGCAGTGACAGGAACAGGACAACAGGTTAAAAGGTCAAGGAGCGACTGTAATTTTAGCCCAGTGAGTCACACACACACACACCTTTTGTATACAGGTGCTCTTCTGTAATCAGATGAGGTGACTGATTGCGTTTATCTCGTCACTTCAGGTGAAGGCCAACCCGAGCAAGAAGCCCATCTTGTCTCTGCCAACAGTACGCAAGCTGAACAAAGACCAGGCTGCTGTCCTCAGTGCCGTGTTGAGCGGGAAGAATGTCTTCTTCACAGGAAGTGCAGGTATGAAGTGTGTGTGTGTGTGAGGCTGTACAGAGCATTTGCACCATACATCAGATGAGTCCTTTTAAGTTGATATTATCCACTAGAGGCTCATCATTTGGATGCTGTGTTTTGTTCAGGTACAGGGAAGTCCTTCCTACTGAAGAGAATTGTGGGATCTCTTCCTCCAAAGAGCACCTACGCCACAGCCAGCACAGGAGTGGCCGCCTGTCACATAGGAGGAACAACGTTACACAACTTTGCTGGTCAGTCTTTGTGCCTCTGAAGAGATACGTGCCATGAGTGAGATACATGAGTGTGTTTGTATCTTTTACCATACTGGTGTGTGTTTTCCCCCTTTGACTCCCTTCTACATGTCTCCCTCTAGCTATCAGGTCTGGTTGTGCCTCTAGGGCAGTCTGTAGACAGACATACAGCTCTATGTGTCTCCTCCACCTTTTGTTTCTCTCTCTATGCCCATCTCTTTCTCTTTCCATCCTCCTCACCCTTGCTCTCTCTAGGTGTCGGCTCTGGGTCTGCCCCACTAGAGCAGTGTATAGAGTTGGCTCAGAGGCCCGGGGTGCTGCAGCACTGGACCAGCTGTCGCCACCTCATCATCGACGAGATCTCCATGGTGGAGGCCCAGTTCTTTGACAAGCTGGAGGCCATAGCCAGGTGAGACAAGATTTGAAGCCGCACAGGAAGCATTTCACAAACGGCGACATGCAGGAGGTTCAACATCAATGATAGTTACACAGGTTTTCAATGATGCTGCTGGGTGTTGTACCGGCATCTATACAATCAATACAATTCAGGCTGGGAGGGTTTCAGCCAAAGGCCAAGCAAGTTGGATGTCTTAGGTGGGGTGCTTGCTCCTGTATTTTGGGGTCCACCTATTTAATTTCAGTGTCCCAGAAGGCTACGTCAAT
Source organism: Gephyroberyx darwinii (assembly GCA_900660455.1). NCBI lineage: Eukaryota > Metazoa > Chordata > Actinopteri > Trachichthyiformes > Trachichthyidae > Gephyroberyx > Gephyroberyx darwinii. The sequence goes on from CABFOQ010052378.1 coordinate 8,069, forward strand.
ACAGCTGTTGAATTATGTTCATGAGCGTGAGAATGTATGGTCTCAGTCAGTGAGTAACAGGAAGTCATGAGTTGTCTTCATCACTGCGTAATGATGATGAAAATGGTTTTTTGAGTTTTTTTTATTCCAGATCCTAGTTTACATCTTTGTTAAAGTCGGGACAGCTTTTTATATGCATCATAATATCCTAATCACAATTAGCAATACATGAATTTAGATCCTACTATTACTAATCCTCCTTGTCCCTATTGGGACATGGGGCTGAACATCCTGCATGCTGCCATATAAACAACTTAAACGGACAGCAAAACCCAATAGTAAATAAGATAAGGTGTTGACAAAGATCAAAGAAGTGGAGCAGTGAAGCTGTAGAGGAGCTGCGTGATTGCCAAACGCCAGTACTCAGAGAAGCTGAAACATCACTTCTCTGCCAACGACTCCTCGTCAGTCTGGAAGGGCCTACAGGAGATCACCAAGTACAAACCCAAATCCCCCCGGTCTATGAATGGCCGCCATCTGGCAAACGACCTGAATGAGTTCTACTGCAGATTTGAAAGACAACGGAGCAGTCCTGACTCCATTCTCCTGCACCAGCCCCCTGAAGTTTGCAGACGATACGACCCTCATTGGATTCATTTCTGACGGGGATGAGTCTGCCTACCACAGGGAGGCTCCATCACCAAGAAGGCCCAGCAGAGGATATACTTCCTGCGGCAGCTGAAGAAGTTCAACCTGCCGCAGATAATGATGGTCCAGTTCTACACGGCCATCATTGAGTCCATTCTCACCGCATCGACCACCATCTGGTTTGCTGGTGCCACTGCCAGGGACAAAGCCAGACTGCAGCGCGTCATCCGGTCAGGAGAGAAGGTGATCGGCTGTGACCTGCTGCCGCTTCAGGTCCTGTACGCCTCTAGGATCAGGAAGCGTGCTGGAAGGATCATGGCCGACCCTTCTCACCCTGGACACTCCCTTTTCGAACTTCTCCCCTCTGGCAGGAGGCTACGGTCTGTCAAGACCAAAACCTCCCAGCACACACTTAATTACACTTGTTTTTTTAATGCACCAACGTCAATGTGTTTGAGTAAAATGAACATTTTTGTTTTATTCTATAAACTACTGACATGAGTTGTGCCTGTGATGGAATTCAACAGACACTGGAATGAAATGGCTGCCATACATGTAGAGATGCTGATTTAAGGAAAAAACTGGAGTGGTCTTAATTTTTTCCGGAGCTGTATTTGATTCTGCTTTAGTCTCACAGCTACTATCAGTATAGCCAAGTTTCTCATAACTGGGATATAGGCTGAACCCAGCTATTGTAAAGGTGATGTTTACATGCACCAACTAATGAACAGAATACCAAACTATGACAAACCAAATATTGATATGAATTTAAACACACCTGATGGAGGCGCGCTATCAAGTGTGTTGCTCTGTAAGTTTACACAAGTACTCACTTAGAAAAGATAAACACAACTGCACAATTTAACACTTAAGTGAATTCTTGTTCTACAAAGAGATTTGGCAGAAGTTATAAGTATTAAATGAATCTTCATCGACCTACCGAGACATTGTCTGCTGTTCTAGGTCGGTGAGGAGGTCTACAGAGCCATTTGGAGGCATCCAGCTGATCGTATGTGGGGACTTCCTCCAGCTTCCTCCTGTCTCCAAGGGAAAGGAAAAGGCCAGCTTCTGCTTCCAGGTCAGACCATCCTGGACCCCTTCTGATGTGTTCATGTACTTGCTGTAGTCGTGTTGTGTAGAGCAGAGTCTAGTACCTGTGTATATACCCCACTGATTTGCCAACGTTTGTATGATCGCTGAACCTCAATCTTGAAAGCGTGAATTGTCTATCTCATACGATTTACTGTCCTCAAACTCACCATAAGTGAAGACGAGCTCCACACATTCTCAACTTAGTCCAGAAGAGATCAAACAGACACAACAGAAGAATTGAGACCTTTTCCCCTCCGTGAACCCTGCAGGCCAGGAGCTGGCGTAAGGTCATCCAGGTTAACATGGAGCTGATGGAAGTGCGGCGGCAGACGGACCAGTCCTTCATCTCCCTCCTGCAGGCAGTGAGGGTGGGCAGGTAAGGAGCACTGTTCAAATTCCAAGCACTCTCAAGGCCTAGATATATGTCCAGTTACACTGTAGATTGATTTATTTACAGCCATCAGAATCAATATAATGTAATTGATTATGTTCTACAGAACCTAAGCACTACACTATGAAAGCAGTTTTTCCAACTGAAAAGTTTGTCTCAATTAACGCCCCTCAGAGTCACAGAGGAAGTCACCACTAAGCTGATGGAAAGCGCCTATCACAAGATCGAGAGGGACGGTATTCTAGCGACCAGGCTCTGCACACACAAGGATGACGTGGAGCTCACCAACGAGAACAAACTCCAGCAGTTGCCAGGTTTGAATTCTTCCTTTCAGCCCTCCCACCAGGTGTAACATTTTCTTTTGCCTCAGAGCAAGGTGAAAAAGAGCTACCTTGTTATGAGTGAGATGAGTCATATTTGGTAACGTTGTAGAAGCATGTTCTTTATTTTTTTAATTGGAGAAACGTTAACAGCCCCAGGCAGGATCCAGGAGTGTTTTGACACTCTTTACTTCCTGTTATGATTCTTTTTTTTTTTTTTTAAGCCCTGGCTAAGAAACCTGTGGAGTGTGTTAACTGTTTTTGCAAGCTCTTGGGAAGGCTGAGCTAACAATATTTTACCCCGTACACACACATACATCTTGACGGGGGAGTTGGACAGAGATTTGTGTAAAGGATACCTAAAATATTGTGACTTCAAGCACCTCCACTGTGATATTCTGTCTGTCCCCAGGGTCAGTGCGTGTGTTTGAGGCAGTGGACAGTGACCCAGCCCTGGTAAAGACGATAGACGCTCAAAGCCCCGTCAGCAGACTACTCCAACTCAAAGTGGGAGCTCAGGTAGGCTTGCGTGTGGGTGGGTGTGGAGTGGGATCTTTTGTGCAAATATGAACATTTTTTCAAACAGTCTACACCGCTACAGTTCGGTGCAAATTATTGCATTTGTGACCATTTGAGTGAAAGGCTTTGAAATGTGCTGTCCTGCTTGTACCCCAAGGTCATGCTCACTAAGAACCTGGATGTCCAACGAGGTCTGGTGAACGGAGCACGGGGAGTCGTGGTGGACTTTGAGCCTGGAAAGCAAGGTCAGTATTTGATGATCTTAAACATGATACTACTCAGAAACACACCAGAATTTATAGCACGCCATATATTAGTAGTTCTGAATACAGCCTATAACTGTAGAAGATTTCTTTATTGATTATAGTGCTATATCAACTGGTGATGGAGAGTAGCAAAATGGAAACCTATTTATATAAAAACATCACAGATTATTACTTTATGTCATGAAATGGTGGTAACTTCCTCTTTCCATCTCTTCTTTCCTCAGGGCTCCCACGTGTACGTTTCCTGTGCGGGGTCACAGAGTTGCTGAAGCCAGAGCGCTGGATGTTCAAGGCCGGGGGCGGGCTCTACCTGAGCCGACAGCAGCTGCCACTCAAACTGGCCTGGGCCATCTCCATCCACAAGAGCCAGGTGAGCAAACACCGTATAGTGTGTGTGTATATAGTTGCATCGAAAACAATAGGAGCAAGCAACACAAACACTGGAGAGAAAATGCTGAGCCTAGTTTTACATTTCCACCTCAATGTGGCGCTGGACCCGACAGGTGCTGGGCTATAAGCCAGAACTACGATGACCATATGATCTCTACCTAGATGGTATTGTTCAGCGATCACGAGAGGTTGGCGTGGGTGTAGTTTGGAGTGACTCACATGATGAACGACCATTTTGCTTTAATTGAACAAAAACTTGTTTATCTTGCTCTGTCTTCCTTGGTGATTCATCCTCACAGAGCTAAAAACGGCTGCATTTTTGAATGCAATGTCTGACGTGGCCCCATGTACTTGTCATCTGAGATTAAGGTCAACAGGAGAAGAAAGTTGAGAGCAGTCTCTGCATTCAGAGAACAAATCAATCTTTTTCATTTGCTTTGTATTTGCTAGTCTATATTATTCTAGCATTGTTGAATACGGTTTCAAATGGCTTTATTTCTGACACCAGCACAGTAGTGGCAACATTACTTGCAGATAAAGCAAGAGCTCTTTGTGCTTTTTTAAGGAGCTGCACTATTCTATATGTATTCTGCTATTTTTATCCATCATTATGATGCATATTAGATACATTTACTACAGCGAGAGCTATTTCTGGGTTATCAGTGAAGACAGATTGCTCTTGTCTGATATTTATCAAGCATTGCAGATTTGGAGTACTGATCTATAATCAATTTTGCCTTTCACATCTTAATGAGGGAAATGGCCGCGGGGGCCTGGTCAGTGACCCTTAACGCTGCTACTCTGAGAGGCTTAGTAAATATCTGCTCTGCTGGTGTCACATCAGCAATCACTATCATATATCTTTTATCCTGAACTCGGCCCCTGGAATTGGTTAGACAAGCAAACGAGGTCCCCTGGGTAATTGAGTTCATTGGTCATGACCCAAATGTCAACCCATGTTTGATCTACAGCAGAGGAACAAACAGAGGCTGTGACGTAATAAAAAAAGAAAAGGATTGTAGGGGCTGTGTGTAACCAGCTTTCATTCTTTCTAATTTTGAAATGTGCTGTAAATATACTGGCTATAAGCACCGTTCACCATCACTAAATCCTGTCACATCTGATGTAGCTGCAATAATGATCTCTTCCTCCTCTGCAAGAAATTTACACTGCAAAAACTGTCTAGCAAATGGTTTACTGGGCTACTGGCACAGTGGGACGGTACATTAATAGACTGTACATTAGACCTGGAGACAAGAGTCCTCTTCATTTTTAAACACCTTTGCTGCAAAACCGTGCAATATCATCCACCAATACATGCAGGCTGCTTAAAAACTAGGAGACTGCCAGTGGATCCTGGGTTGTCAAAATGCTTTGGACTGTCATCATAATGTAACTAGTTTGTTTTTCTGTCATTTATTTTAGGGAATGACACTGGACTGTGTGGAAATCTCGCTGGCACGTGTGTTTGAGAGCGGCCAGGCTTACGTGGCGTTGTCTCGGGCCAGGAGCCTGGAGGGTCTGAGGGTCATGGACTTTGACCCCCGCGTGGTCCGGGCTGACCCGGATGTCCTCCTCTTCTATAAGAAGCTGAGGAAAGAGAGGCTGCTCATGCAGGTGAGTACAGATCTTGAGATTAAATAAACTCCTTATTATCCTTAAAGACATATGTAACCTGTAGACACTAGTTGTTGCCTCGTGCCAGCTCAACTAGTCATCAGGTTTTCACCTGAGCTTTGTGAGTAAATGCACCACAAAGTCCTGATCCATGCAATGGTACAGATGTTTATTTGGAAAATACAGGTGTAGTTCAGAATAGTAACTTCTGCAGTGTTTGACCCACAATGTCTCTGAAAAAAGTTTCCAACTCATGCTAGGTGTGTTTGGCCATGGGAGGGAAACTATAAGGCACAACTGAACAAAGGAACAAGTTTTATGTAATTTACTATGATTTTAGCATGAAGTGGTTTTGCACATTTAGCATAATTTACAATTCCCACATAGCAGTGTAATCCCAGAAATAATACTTAAAGAATATAATCCAAATAAATAAAGAATCCAAGACAGCACTCCCATCTTACTTTTTGCAGCGATGAAATATGAGCATGAAACATGTTGTGGATTCTTGTGGAACAACGAAAGCACAGTGTTGTCAGTCCTGTAACTTCCTCTTTGTCTACCACTCTGTAGGCATCCATGGATGAGTTTGTTGGCAGAAGCGACAAAGAAAACCGCTGGTGACGAGTATAATCCCTCAAAACCCTCCCTGTGATGTTGTGCTCCATGTGCATCAGTGTTTTCATGCATCAACCGCACTGTAGTAACATTTTGATTGCTTTATTTCACTCTTTTGACGGTCTGGTTTCTGAAATCACTGCAATAACTCTGATGACTCGTTTTCTACACCCTCGTCGGTTTCAACAGGCATTCTTGGATCAACACTGCCACCTCTGTTCATTAGTGCAACTCTCCTTTTCATTTTAAGAGTTTATTTTTATATTACCAGGATTTTATTTATTATCATGATTGTTTGGATGTATTTTCACTCAAATAAAGTTTTTAGTAAATGCATGACTGTGGTGTACTCTCTCTATAGTGCAGTAATGTGGCCCCATTGAGCCTTCCTAGCTGCACCCAGCCGTAACTGATTTTAGTCTGTTCTTGCATCATCATGAACTTTGAACTCTGTACTCCATAGCGGCTGTGTATTTTCTGTTTAATATGCTTATCTCCCATCTTTGATCCGATTCATAGTTTTGTTTTACAAATCTTTGGGGTAAAAGTGAAACTCAACCCTGCTACAGTTAAAATCATTCCAAGTACTAAGTCTAACACTACAGAAGGAAGGCCCTGCAATAGTTTCACATGATTTTAAATGGACTTGACCCCAAGCCTGATTTATCATTTACCAAAATGCCTAGCTGTGTGAGGAAAGGCAGTCACCTCGAACTGTAGGCTATAACCCAAAATGCATCACAAGCCAGTTTCCAATCTGTCCCTATGTGACTGACGTACTTTAACTGTTCTCAAACGGTCTCTGAAACTCAATTTCACTTTGTATCCTGTGTGGAAAAGCTTTTAACTGTCAGCTCTCTACTGAGTACATGCCTGTCTGACGGAGTGTCACGCGCGTACCAGAAAGACAAGACAGCCGTCACAGTGCTTTGGGAGTTTAATAGTCCTGAGTAGACAACTTACCAGGAAGTCATTTCTACTTGTACGACAGGAGGATCAAAACATTCAAGCGGATGCAACTCAGAAAAACTGGAAACCCAAAGAACAATGATTATTACACGACCAAAAGCTGGGGTGAAGTCTGCTATTATTGGAGCAGCAAACTGATTAGCGTATGAACTGACACTTTTGTGAAGAACAGCCTGAGCCCTTCTGCCTTTTACAACTAAGATGCATCCATCATCCATACAAGCAGTGACTCACAATGTACATACTGCTTCTGTCTAAAATAAGCACTGTATGCAGCAGAAGAAAAGGCACGTGTATACAGTCTAGGAAGCCAAGAGAAAGTTACATTTTTATTCACATTAATACACAGTTTCAAGCTTTTCCCGATAATGTAATTGTACAATTCTGGCATTTAAACAGCTGCGACAAGCTAATTTCGCCACAGGGACAGGAGAGGGGTAGGCTGTTCACTTCACGTTGTGGAAGAGCTTGTGTGCTACCTGTAAAGAGAAGAAGTAAAACAATTAGCATCATTATCAGGAGAGCCAAACTCTTTTCAAAGTAGGTCACATGCAGTCTTCTGCCACTCCAATACGTTATGTTTGGGCCCTGCAAGAGGGAGGATGAGACGGGCAGATAGTCTGTTCCTCTCAGAGACCTTCATTTCTCCTTCCATCACCCTCCTTGTCTACCTCACACACACACTTACACAATGGTCCCGTGCATGCAGGAAGTCGAAGAGTTCTTCTGTGCAGTCCTCCTCAGTGTGGGACCTGGAGCTGACCCGGGCTTCACACGTCTCCAGACGCTCCTTGTAGTGCACACAATGTTCTGCCTGCTCACACTTGGCCCGTATTGTTTCTAGGGGGTCCTGAGAGGGATGCAGACAGCAGATACTGATGAGGGGAAGAAGGCAGTCTAGTTTTGGAAGCGGAGGATGGGGCTTTACCGCTAAAGTTATCAGTCAGATGAGTTGTGATAATAACCACGTTACCTTCCATAGTGTCTCAGCAGCTTTATAATAAACATGTTTCATTATCTCCGCACCCTTCTGCTTTTGATGCCAAACTTATAAGTGTAATGCAAAAGACTTTTCAGACCTGGTGGCAAATCAAACCCAAATCTCAAACTGTGCTATATTGAGGTGTGAAGCACAGAATCAGGGTTATTGTAAATCTGCCTGCTCTGGAAATCATCACAACTAAGTGATTTATTCTATACAAGTTCTATGTAGCATAATGTTGAGCACCCTATTGATGGAGCAAGTACTGATTGGGTACAGTCCCGCTACATGGATCTAGTTAGTTTATTTGAATGTGATTTCAACTCTCTGGCTCCCGAGCTGATCAGCTGCATTCATCTCTTCTATGGAGGATACAGTAACATTAGGCCTCTTGCCTTGCTAGTTAATGTTAGCAACTGAACTGTTAGCAAACATAGCTTTTAATTTATTGCATACATACACTATATATACACAATAAACACATACACTGCTTATACGTTTTATCATAACACGCCCCAAAAAATAAAGTGCCCTATAATCACATATCACCATCCATCCCTGTTTCACAGCAGCTAAACTGTGACAAAGTGAGTTCTCACATTGGGTGACGTCATCTGAATTCACTTTCATACAAGACGATGATTATGGGAGCTGTGTGGAAATTTGCAAACGATGAGTGAAGATTCATAGTTTAAGTTACATTTTCACATTACAAATTTTACAACTTTCCTTTTACTTGCATGCATCTTCCAGTACTTGTTACTATATTGCAGGAGAACAAGCTGTTCGACATGGATCACGACAGCCATGATTGTCTATATAGTACGAGTATTAAGAATTAAGTGATTAAGATAAATGTACTTGGTGCTGCTACTCAGTAATACACCAAAGCAAACAAACAATAGTACAACCTGACAAGCAGCAACACCTCCCACTCAACTTCACTCAGCAGCACAGAGTGGGTTTGTGTAATTGTTATTCTTTTATGTTTGAAAGGGATTGGCAAAGAACACCTACAATGTTTTCATTATTCTGAGTATGATGCAGCTGTCACAATATTCTGACAACTTACCACCATGTCTTCCTCTTCTTCTTCTTCTTCTTCTTCCTCCTCCTCCGGCGCCTCCTCCTCCTAGTCAGTGACATCAAACCCATTTAGTTAGTTAGTGTTAAAAGATAGAAATTATTATTTAAAAACATGGGATGCAGGATCAACTGACTTCTGATCAATCAATCGAAACACATTATAAATTTGAAGGGAATTTATTTTATAGGAGCTCTATGTGGGATAAATTATCAAAAGAAATGCAATCAGTGTTTTAAACATTTTAAATCAATGTAATCGACTGGAAAAGAACCACGTGAAGTGTGGTGAGACATGGATGCCCTGGTATAATCCCAGTGTAAACCAGATGCATGCTCCCTCAAATAAAATACAATCACATGGAGTGTAACATTACACGTTAAATGTCGCCAGCCGTGCCATGTTCACTCGACAAGCAAAGTCCAACAAGAGCTGACACCAAACTAAGACGGTACACTGGTTAACCGGGCAGCGAAAACACAGCAATGGCGCTGAGTCGTGTAACTTTGACCAAACACACACATGAAGGCAACGATAAGGCAACATCTCAGTATTTTTCAGTACCTCGTCATCGGGCTCGCCGTAAGTTATCATTTTGTTTTCGAAAACCATGACTGCAGTCCTAAAAGTCGCCAAGAAGACCAAGGAATAAGACAGAAGTCCAGAGTCGGGAGCGCTGTCTTGGAGGACGAGTTAGGTCACACGCAGGAAACAGCTAGAAAGTTCACCGGATGGATGTTCCTATTCGCTCACAGAGTTTCTTTGACCGGCCATACTCCAACCGACGCCACAGGTTTGGTATGAGGCCTGCACATCGGATTCAAAATCCGCGGAACCTTTGTTTCCGCTGTCAGGGAGACGTCGGAGTATTAAACCGTCGTGCGGCAAGATGGCGGCGCTCATAAACACGAGAATTCTACTGAGGAAAATCAAAGATTTAAGGTGTCTGACACCCAGGCGAACCCGAGTGAAAGCAAAATGGGTATGTCGTATAATAACAATACATATTTTTGCTACGGTGTAGTATTACCTAAACCAGTTGCTAATACTCGTCTTCACTAATATCCACGTCCAAGTGGCGTTTTGGATATATAATACTATGTGACACGATTGAACTTGATGATGACTGTTACCTCCTGCCATTGCAATACATTACATACACCTTTTTTCTCTAAATGGTAACCATGGTAACCATGGTATGGTCTAAACACAGCCTAGAGAGTGCATATTGTATTTTCCAATCACAATTAGCTCTTGATTGTGGATGCTCAAATGAAACAATCAAAGTCACACAGTCACATAAGAGCACATTAGAGCAATCAAACAATCAAAATCAGTGTTTTCTCGCCACCTCATTGGACTCCCTGTCTCTGAACAGGCTAACACAAGGACCAAGTACCCTACCACCAGTCTGGCTCTGCAGTACTTTGATGCCACCTACAGCCTACAGCTGGGGCAGCAGTGGCCCTCGGTCCGTGTTGGCTTGCTTTCTGAGAGGAAGTATGGAGCCCTGCTCAACAACTTCTCCCATGATGCTGTTCTAGCTGACCTCCAAGCCCAGGGATGCAGAGACTTCATCAGCCACAAAGATCAGGAGGGTAGGGGTGCAATTCCCATATTCTGTCATTTTTATTAGAGGTCGTTCAATTAGGGTCTGAGTTTTTCTGATCGATCTGTACTGGCAAAAAAACAATCATCATTTGAAAGATCATAATTGGTTGACCTCTGATTTGTATTTGTAGGTTCTTTAAAAAACGATGGAGAATGATTTATCTTCTTCTATATGGTTTATCAATTCTACAGCTCAGCCATTCTTGGACCAAGTAGGTAGAGGGGAATCAGCGGCCGGTGTGGAAGAGGAATCCAGTGGTGTTTCTCTGAAGAAATCTGACAGTGTTGATCAGGAGCTACCACCCCTACGCCTCAGCCCCAACATCAAGTGCTTAGTGTTTCCAAGAGGGGATATCACAAGATTCAAGTCTGCTCGGTGAGCTTTTGTTAAATTAATAGACTCAAATGATTAAAGATATTTAATATGTGTCTACTATTTGCCATGGTGGGTCATAGCATATGCTGCAGTTGGATAATGTTAATGTAATATTGCATCTGCCGTTGACCTGATACCAGAGTCCAGTGTGATCCTGAGCTCTTTTTGACTCCATCTTCCCTCAAGACCAGACCTGTACGCGTTGTTGGGTTACTACCTGATGGATGCAGCGTCCGTCCTGCCTTGCCTTGCGCTGGATGTCCAGGAGGGTCACAGTGTGTTGGACCTCTGTGCTGCTCCGGGAGGCAAGACCCTGGCCTTACTTCAGACCCAGGCCATACGTAAGAGGAATCGTCTCCCTCTGTCTGTTTTTCTATTCCTCTCTTATTGCTTGCTCTTTCATGCTGTTGTAGTAAACTATCCACTGTGTGTGTGTGTGTGTGTGTGTGTGTGTGTGTGTGTGTGTGTGTGTGCGTGTGTGTGTGCGCACCAAAGGGTTTTTGTGTGTAAATGATGCCTCAGTGTCTCGGACATCGCGTCTCAAAAAGGTCCTCCACAGCTATATTCCCAAGGAATTTCTGACAGCTGAGAGACTGCGCATTACTTCTTTTGATGGCACCAAATGGGGGGAAATCGAGAGGAACACTTTTGACAGAGTAAGAAAGCATCATGGAAACTGTTAAAATGGCATTTGGAATTTTGTTCCTTTTAAAAAAAGAACGTACATAGTTCACACCTTTATTGTTGACATTTGTCGATCCCACCACCACCACCTTGTCCCACTCCCTGTTTATTATCCGTTTTCAGGTCCTTGTTGACGTGCCCTGCACCACAGACAGACATTCACTCGTGGAGGAAGACAACAATATATTCAGCAAGAACAGGGCGGGCGAGAGACGGGGGCTTCCCCAGCTACAGATGGAGCTGCTGCTGTAAGTAGAGCAGTGTGGCAGGGAGCAGAATAGCTGTTGGCTTCATGTACGATTTGTCTGTTAAATATATTATCTGTGTTTTATTACAGTTTATATGGTTACGTTTTGTCACATTGATCTCAATATTAATGTCTAATAATCTTCTGGTGATTATTTAAGAAATCATGTTGAAATTTAAGCACACACACTTCTATCACCTTGTCTAAGAGGATCCACCTCGTCAGTGAAACACATCATATCAAGGTGAAAGTCATTCTTGTCCAGTGCTGAGCTTTGCAACAGTAAACCATCCACAACCATTGGCTCATCAAGGGAAGTCCAACTAAATCTGTGGCTAGTAATGCAATCAGTTGTAGTATAGTTTCATTATGGCAATCCCTCTGAAAGCTAACAGTGAGCATGCTGACTAAAGGCATGATGACATGATGTCAAATCCTCCATATTGTGCCTCCTACCGTCCCACAGGGCCGGTGTCGAGGCAGCGTGTCCTGGCGGGGAGATCCTCTACTCCACCTGCTCGCTCTCCCAGCTCCAGAACCAGTATGTGGTGGAACAGGCCATCCACCTGGCCAGAGAGAGGCACGGCATTCACCTTCAGGTCAGCAGGAGACACACACACACACACAAAACACCACAATCCTGTCCAAATCGGTCCACAAGAAACAATATGTGACATACACAGTGGTGCGCTTAAAGTAGTGGTAGATGAGTAAGAGGGGTGTGATTTCTCCTGAAATATCAAGAACCCCTCCGTTCTGAAGATGAAACTCCCACTAGTAGCCAGTAGAGGTTAACAGTTCATTTGCAGCGTTTTGACAGTAATTGTCTCAGTAAGTGTTTTCATTTCTTTCCTGCTTTTTCGTGTGTTTTTTTCCCCTCCTCATCAAATCCACCCCCAGGTCGTCAATCTGCGACCCCTCACACACATGTTTAGGAAAACGTTCAACTTCGCCCCCGACCTCCACCTGGGTGAGATGGTCCTCCCACACCTAGCCGCTAACTTTGGACCCATCTACATGTGCAAGCTGCGGAGGCTGAGTTAGAACAGGAAGGGGATTGGCCCGTCGCGTACCGGCTTGTGGACTGGTGGGTGGATCCTCTTACTCCTTGCTGCCAGCTGAAGACTCATCTCCATGTATAAAACGAGGATGTTATTTTGGTGTGCAGCTGATCAAAGCCTGGTCATGAAGGATATGGACTGTTGAAACACTGGACTTGGATGAGTTTAATGTTAGCCCAGGTCCATCAAGTGGATTAAGTGGGTTAAGTCATCACAACAACTATGGAGGATGTTGAACCAGAAGTGTTTATGGAGACTTCTGGACTGTTTAAGTTAATGCAGTTTTACTTTTGCCCTGTAGGTGGCAACAGTCGATAAAGCGTTAATTCTTAGGGAGCAGCAATATACTTTCTTCCCACTAGGTGACGCAAATGATACACGTCTGTAGGTACGACGGGTCACGGTTAAAGCAACTCCACTGTATCTCTGTGTTGGGTTTTCCTTGCTAGATGAATGGTGATAAACACCACCGCCACGTCAACTCTAACCTTTCTATGTGCTTCGAGATCGGGGGATTCACTTCATTACTACCACACAGATTTCTCTCATAATCATCTGCCCTCTTTAGCTCCACTGTAGAAATGGGTTTGGCCTATTCTGATTATTCATCAGGTTTGATGGCTTTGCCTAAACACGCGTTATGTAGAACGAGGGCGTAATGAACAGGTAATGACTCATTTGACCATTTGGTTTTCACACGTCTGAGTCGCTACACCTTTCATCATTATCGTTGGATCGTCTCCGTTTTTGCGCTGACATCACTCAGAGGTGAAATGTTTTCTCTTGTCGTAACCTAATGTGAGTGGAAAGGTACCTTTTTTCCCATCACACCGCCGATGACCCTTTATGTTGTACTGGCCAGGCAATGTAGCGTGAAAAAGGTGTGTGTGTGTGTGTCTTTGTGTGCGTGCGTCTAACGAGAGGGCCATGCTGGAGTGTCATCGACATCACAC
>CABFOQ010052380.1:0-10670 GCA_900660455.1 Gephyroberyx darwinii
CTTCATCATTGCCTGACATGAGCAAGGTACTGACACCCCAGAGACCAGAGGGCAATCTCCATCCTTCAAGGTACCAAAGGAAATATAAACATGCCAATATAGATGAGCAGGAGCTGGCCTCATTAGCCAGTCAGAAGAATCTGATGCTCTGCAGACCACAAGGCAGTCCAAGCTCTTCGTTCAGGAGACAAAGAATGGCACGCGGCACTGAGAGTGAGATCAGTGATGGTGTACACATGGAGAAGATGGAGAGGGAGGGAGCCAATGATCTGCCCTGTAATTAACCTGGATGACACAGAACCATCAGCTTTAAAGTGCCTGAGCCAGTGGACGAGAACCAAAACCCTGATCTGGATATTGTCCTCACAGAGGCTTTTATGAGAGACAGACTGAAGTCACTCACCAAGGAACTGTACATGTTGAGAGGTTCCACAGATGTTGAAACCTTAAAACAGAAGAAACTGAAGGAGGCTCTGAAAGCGAGGGTTGAAAAGTACATCTGTGAGTTTAACTTGATGCGGACTGATATAACTGTATGGGAGATGCAGTTGACCATGGTGGCGGAAGAGAGACTGAGAAAGGAGATGAAGAATGAGAGTGGAGACCAAACCAAAGCAGCCTCCTCCAACCTATAAGCCAACCTCAACCAAGAAGAGGCTGACTACAAAGAAAGATGAAATGAGGTCAAGCCAGTCCGCCCACCAGTCAGCGCATTGAACTCCACTCTGTCAGCGTGCAGTATATGCAACAGGCGGTTTTTCCCAAATCGATTGGACACACACAAAGTGAGCCAAAAAAAAAAAACGGCGAGTGTATGACAAGCATCGCAAGCAGACGACCTGCCTGTAGCTCATCGATCAAATCTTCTATCTAAATCTTTCACCTTTCTTTCAATCTTTCATGTTGTGTTCTTCTGTTCAATAAATAGCATATACATCTAAAATAAGTCAGTTGTTGAGTCATTTTTAAGACTTTATTAAGTTTATGCATGCTATAAACTGGGAAATTAAAAATCATAAAAGCAGTGGTGAGAAAACTTGGGTGGTCCTTGGTTAAAATGCTTCTACCAGGTTGTTTTTTTTTTTTTAAATATCAATTTAAAAAAATAAATTAAAAAAAGTCATTTTGGTGGTGCATATAATCTATCCATTCCTTGACAGACATACACCTATAGTATTTGTGGTCAAATTTCTCCTCATCTCTGTGAACTTGTCTTTGGCTCTGCTGGGACCCCTGACTGGCTTGCCCCCATCTGATCCTGCTAAAATAGACATGAAGCATTAGCTAATCGACTGTGTACCATTATACAACGAAGACTACGCAGCCCCCTCACTAAGTGATGTCATTAGCTACACTACATGTGAATGTGATGAGTTGAAATGACATGCTGTGTAGGAAACTGAGGCTACCTAGTTGCTATGAAAATACAGACCTAAACATGAAGCCTAGAATAGAACAAAATGTTTTATTGTCCTCCATTAAGTTTTACACAAATAAGCAGAGAACACATTAGTGGCCATTCACTACAATTTAATTTATATGAGCTGAGAATCAGAACAACAAAAGCTACATCTTCCTTCTAGATTACACTTTTTGTTAAGAATGACCATATAGCCACCTTTCACCTTCCATTCTGTTTTGAAAATGACATGTCAGACATCGAGGAAGTGGACATTGAGGATGTCCATTGATAAGACCTGAGAGGAAAAACTTTTTGATTGGGACAAATACTAACTAAATGCATTTACATTTTTTATTCAACATTCATGTTCTTGTTGTAAAGCATCTATTAAAGTTTAACTGAATACTAAATTAAATCAAAATGTAATTTTTTGATTTGTTTTAGACATGTTTGCATGCATGTCTGCTTATGACAAAGCAAAATGTTAATATTTATGTGTGCATATGACAAGGTAAATACAGCTAGTACAAATAACCCTGAAATGTCCAGTTTATTCCTGTTAATTCCTATTGATTCCCATGAAAAGTTTCCACCTTTTGCAACCCTAGTTACATGTGTCCAGAGGGACAGACCGCTCGATCTACTGCATAAATTCATGTCTTATGTTGATTGAAATCCAATCTATTCCTACTCAGACTTGGACTATTTGATCTTCACACTGAGAATATTGGACATGCCTTTGCTTGCTCATGGGTTTATTCAATATCTTGTTATTTGGCCATCCCATCATTATGGTGGAAAATCGGGCCTTTTAATTCGGTTTTGGTGCAAACAAAGATTGAATTGGAAACCTGCCCGTGGGAAATTAATAGGATAAAAAACATACAGTACAATATATTTAACAAAATCTGAAATGATGATGATGAAATTCCCTGGCTTTACCAAGCAATGCGCGCATGAACATATTCTATTCAAAAGCTTGTCAACCCATTTTGCGGAAGATATGTTTTCATTTGGTTCCATTTTTCATTCTAACTATATACACATGTGGCTGTGGTGCGAATGATTGACATCCAACATAGAACTGACAGTTCTATGTTGAACATTGAAGGGAATTTCAATATCTCCATAAACCTTTTTTCTTTAGCAAAGGCTTACTGATTGGTTAACTAGGCCGTACATTCGCATGTGGCAATTCTGCACCTCATGCACAAGAACCAGTTCCTCTTGGGAGAAGATTTTGTAGCCGAGCGACTCCAGACTGTTCTGTTCCATCACTAAATTGTCAGCACATTATGGGGCACAGGGCACCGTTTTTTAAAGGGTAGGAAAAGAGGTGATTTGATTGGTCATAGAACCTCACCTGCTGATCATGTCATAACCCATCTCTTTATGTGGTACTGCAGAGGTTAGCTAAGATCGCCTGTCTCAGATGTAGCTGGCCAAAACTATATATAATATATATATATACTATATATAACCGGAGTTGCCCTTCCACACATATAGCACACCACCAGAGAATGTCCATTTCGGGTGCATTCACAACAACAGAAAATACTCCAGTTAGTTTAGGCAAGGGGTGGGGCCTGGGTACAGCGTGTGGGAGACAGGGCATGACACAAAAAGTACGCTTTAAGGGATTTGACTCAAGGAGGGTGCAAACATTCATCATGAAACTTTGTGGACTCTTAAAGACCTTCATCTGCAGCATGTTTGCTAAATTGTATGCAAATTCAACAAAGCAACGCAAAGTGGATGCATACAGATATGTCATGGTGAAATGAGTCATAATTGGTTGATGGTTGGTTTCATGTATTGTGTAATAGTTTTGAATGATTATTAGGGACTGCAGCCATCGGTATGTTATGTCTTTTCAGACGTAAGCAGTCCAACAAGAACCTAATACAATTCCTTCAGTCACTTAGCAATTTAAGCAGCCCTTGACAGATCTAGATGTGGATAAAAAGTTCACATTTGTTGTTTTATAGCCGGTAAAATCTGTAGTATCGTCAGAGACAATAATGCAGCACCATTTATGGCTGTCTGGCTGCTTCCTCTCTCCTCCCTCTCGCCCTCAGAGCACAGGCGGAGACATAACTGCTAGTTGCCATGGAGACGGCAGGGTAATTAGTCTCTGAGGGAGGGCAGGTGAGGAGGTGACCTCTCCAGGGGGTAGTGTTGCTCTCCCAACTCCACTAAAATGGCTGTGTCCACCACAAAGAAATCTGGATGGGAGAGCCAGGACAGAAGAGAGAGATTGCAGAAATTCATTCATTCATTGTCTTTACTCACTGCGGAGGGCGGGTCTCCAGTCCATCACAGGGGTAACACAGATAGGACAGACACTCACATTCATACCTATGGGCAACTTAGGGCGCACTCACACTGGGCCATCCGTACCGTGCCTGGGCACGGTTGACGCCCAAAGTCTGGTTCGTTTGACAAGTGTGATCGCTCCGTACCGTGCCCGGGCACAGTTAAGTGAACCGTGCCCGGGCCCGCTTGAAGAGGTGTGCTCCAGCACGGTTCACTTGGATTCGGGCTAGTGTGATCGCTAATCGTGCCAGAGCACGGATCCCAAACATGTCAATGATGCAACTGTCCCATAAAATCGATGATTTATTGATGAACGTGAATTGTAGTCAGGAGTAAAGCTGCAAATTCCTCCATCAACATCAGCTGCCTCCATAAAAATCTTCTTATACGTGCAGCACAATTAACTGAAAATTGCTGCGTTGCATAATCGATAAATCTATATGGCATGTGAGAGGTCCGTGTGTCACCGCACCTAAAGAGACTCCAAATAAGCCACAAAGTGAAAATATGAACTCCACTGTGCTGTGCAAAAGCGCTTTCCTTCAACACAAGAAGTTGTATCGTGATGACGTAAACGTGCCCGGGCACGGTACGTTTAAGCGCAGTGTGAGCGCAGGCCAGCGGGGGAGTGGGGAGGGGGGGCAATCGTGCTCCGGCATGGTTCAAGCCAACCGGGCCAAGTGTGAGTGCGCCCTTAGAGTCTCCAATCCATCTGACTGTGGGAGGAAACCAGGAGAACATGGGGAGGACAAGGAATAATACTTGCGACCATCTGGCTGTGAGGCCACAGTGCTAAACACTGAGAGGCCATGATTGTGGCTATGTGAGGAGAATTTTCATTTTGTGTGCAGTAGGGAGGGAGGCTATTTTGAAGTGGTATTCTTCGAGATCCTGGTGCTAAGTGGTCGTTGCTGTGGTGCTTTATTATTTTGTCTCCATATTTGGTACTAAGCGGTTAATGCTGTAGTGTTTTTTTTTTTCATTTTGTCTTCATCTTTGATGGGAGTCATTGCTTTTTGCATTGCACTTCCCAGAGATCACTTGTCAATCAAACAGTGTGTCTAGTACTGCAACGTTTTTCTCCTTGGATTTTCTGTTGATGGTAGGGGTGGGCGATATGACTTCAAATCAATATCACGATTATTTCAAACCTTTACCTCGATTACATTAATGAACAATTGTTTATTTTATACAAGGTGTTTGAAAATTGTTTTATTTTGAAAATTGACTGGATGTTCTATGCCATTCCTGTGTCTGACTTCCTGCCCGGCTTGACAAATTCGCTCGCGGTTCGCGGAAAAAATGGACCAGACGCCGAAACTAATGCTGCAGAGCTCGAGACGGCCCCTGAGCTCCCCGCCGCGGCGCGGACGGTCTGAGCGGTCAAAACCAGTCTGAACCCGGCGTTAGTTGGATGGGGCGGACAGTTTTTTTAAACGGGACAGTTCATGAACGCACACATTGGGGAAAGTATTAACTGAAATGTTCTAAATGCCGGTTTCGATACATTTTCGGTTAATTGCCCAGCCCTAGTTGATGGAGTTTGAGTTTCCGTAGATGGCGCTCTTTTCTTTTTCTGTTCAGCCAAGGTGTCGTGTCTACCGCTGCTCATGCTAACTACCCAGTTCCTCTGTTTATTCCAAACAAAACGCATCACTTCTTGTGCTCCGGAGGATTTTCCCCCAGGAAAGAGCTACCCGACACCGGTTGTTAAGCACGGCAAATGTAAAAGATTTTATGAACTGGCTAGAGGTTGGATCACTATTGTGTTATATCAATCAGTGATAGAAAGCAGCAAAACAGACATTTAGGAAAATGTCACAGCTTATTATTTCAAACAATTGTGATAAATTATGGAACTTAGACATTTGAAAATGTCAGTAAAATGGCGCTGCACTCCCCTGGTATAAATGCTATCCTTTATCAATCAAACAGCTAACCCCCCCCCAATACTGCAATACTGACCATATTGTTGATGAGCTTGTTGCATCTCATGAACTAATTAACATTTCTCACTAACCCTCACATTAAGAAAACAGTAATCTGCAATAAATACAGATAAGGAAATACTGGTTTGTTTACTTAAATAAACTTAGGCTAAATGAGATATTGAGAGATATAAGAATCAGAAGGCAGTTATAAGTCGTTACCGGTTTGTTATTCTGAAGCCATACTGTATCAAGACCTAAAGGATCGATAATGTAGTGTCTTAAAATCATAGTTTATAAGGAAACAGATGGTGATAGAAAGTATTGAATAATTTAGGTTAGTTAATTTATCAGATTTTCAAATGAATTTACCAGTAATTTACATGTAAGTAGATAGATAGATAAACAATAATTAATGTAAGATAGTGATACTCAAGTTCAAGTTTCAAGTTTACTGGTTTCCTGGGGAAAAATCCTCCGGAGCACAAGAAGTGATGCGTTTTGTTTGGAATAAACAGAGGAACTGGGTAGTTAGCATGAGCAGCGGTAGACACCTTGGCTGAACAGAAAAAGAAAAGAGCGCCAACATTTACTGAAATGTTCACTACTGAAGTTCTTAAAAATTTATAGTGAAGTTAGCCACATATGAATGGGTGATTTATGATATGCTGGGACTACTTTCGTGCCACATTACTCGATGTGCTAACCCCCTTACTGTCTAAGAGATATAGGCCATTCTGTAAGCTGATGGCTGAAGTCATGATGTGAATTATGACTTTACAGCCACAGAAAGTTCTTTGATGTTACTATCTGCTAGGCTGAGATATTCCTACATGAAGGACAGACTGCTCTCCAAGACAGGTTGGCAGCTTTTGGAGCTAACCAGGCTATGATAACTTCTTTTTTATGTTTTTGTAAGTTTATGTATGTTATGTTTTGACTTGTTTGATCAAGGAAAGGTTTGGAAATGAGCATTTCCTTAAATACAGTTATTCCCAATTTCACTGTAATTTAATTCTCTAGAAAATAGCCCAATTACAGAATATACAAAACTGACTCTTGCAATCCTAGATTTCACTCTCACCACTATTATCTCCCCGTGTACAGTGTAGACAGTTCTACAATTCAACACTAAATCAACAACAACTCAAATCTTCCGATATGGGTTCCTGATACTAAAATCACTGAAAATGTTTTTTTTCCTGCAATATCTTTCTAATGCAAATGTATTTTATTATGATTCCTTAGAAAAACAACAAAATTGAGAAAATTAAGAAAATCAGTATACAATATATAACTCCCCTAATACTCAATAAGCCTTTTTAAAGAATTATCCATGTTAGTCAATACTGCTAATAGAGGTACACTTTGCAACAACTTAATGGGAGCATTTGGTGAAACTCTAAAATACCTTATGAAATATAGAGCATCACATTAGCGGTTAGTTTTAGAAAATGCTGTGAGATAATTGGACTGCCCAACATTTATAAGTCATGTATACTGGGAAAAAAAACGAATTGACTACAGCATAAAAAGCCTTTTCAAGCGGAGAAATGCACTGATGACAACGAGCCACTATAGTTGTGCTTTCCCTGTATGTCTCTCCTCTGACATTTGCTTCATCCTTTCTGGACACATTTGATTGATCTATGTGTCAACCTGCAGCTCTCGTACGTTGCGAACCTTTCCCCATGGCATAATAAATACAGAGATAGCCGTACACATTTAATGTCCAGGAACTGCTCACTCTTTCACAGGTCTGTTGTAAACAAATAATACAGTAAAGTCCATGGTGAATATATATGAGACAGCTGGCTTAGAACAAACAGAATTAAATGTGATTCTTTCAATCTAAATTATGTGCATCTAGACTGCGTCCTTGGGTTCTGCAGAGAGGTACAGCTGGTATTATCAGCAGAACAATGGCAACGAGTATTAGGCCTACACATTCTCTGGTCGATAAATGATATACATATATATGTGTGAATATTCTTCAGTCTCTTGACCCACATTGAAAGTTCTGAAGTTCTGTTGGTCGAAACCCCCTCTGGAAATCCTAGTAGAAGAAAGGATGGAAGACAGACAAAACGATCACATAGACTCCTTCCATTAGTTAGCTTGATTCTAGGATTCCCTTTCAGGTTGATGATCAATAGCATTAGTGGCAATCCCATGGGGTCCAGTCCCGTACACAAGGAGAGGAGGGTAGTGTGTCAATTATTAGGTTCTGACTTGAAATAAGCAGGAGACAAACAAAAACGCAGCAGCCAAGGCTAGGCATTTAATCTGGATCACTCTCCCTCCAGGTGGGGGTGAGCAGCTGCCACAAGTAGAGGAGTTCAGGTATTTCGGAGTCTTATTCATGAGTGGGGATAAGGAGGATGGTGAGATTGACCGCTGGTGCAGTAATGCAGGCGTTGTATCAGACTGTGGTGAAGAGAGGTGAGCCACAAAGCAAAGCTCTCTATTTACAAGTCAATCCTTGTTCCAACCCTCACCTTATGCATACATGGAGCGCAAAGGTTAAATAATTTAAAATTACTTTGTGAGATTTGTTGCTCAGATGCTACAAAAAGCTATACATGTTTAATATTGTGTGTATTATTTAAGCTTCTGCTAAGAGGTATGTAATGTGAATATAAAACAAATTGTAACCTTTATGCACTTAGCTTGATTCTTGATTAATTCATAGAAAATGGCTAGAAAAGATAGAAAGAGACACAACTGGAGACACAACTGGAGCCAATGTAGAGCATTGGCGATTCAGTACAAGTATGCCAATGGTTGAAAAAACAACACCATCTGATTGCTTTCTGCTGTCTCTTGGGATTAATTTTTCTTTTCTTTCGTTATTCCACTCACAGGCCATTGCGAGGTCAACGAAAATGCAGTAGTGTCAGAAGGCTGTCTATGCGAAGACAGATTAGTCAGAAGTCAGCGCAAAGGTATGTCTTCACTGTCTCAGACACACAAGTTAGACATAATTTCAATTCATACACTGCAACACTGTCACAAAGCCACTCAGAGGACAGTCAAGTCACTGATCTGACATATTCTCT
This sequence comes from Gephyroberyx darwinii, assembly GCA_900660455.1. Classification (NCBI taxonomy): domain Eukaryota; kingdom Metazoa; phylum Chordata; class Actinopteri; order Trachichthyiformes; family Trachichthyidae; genus Gephyroberyx; species Gephyroberyx darwinii. The sequence goes on from CABFOQ010052380.1 coordinate 8,706, forward strand.
GTTTTCACAAACAATTTAATTAATAATTAAAAACAGTTTAACGTTTTCAAAGTTAAAGCACTAGCAGAAGCGACAATAACGCATTGAGGACCATTAATTTAGTCAATATTTGGTATTACTAAAAGACCAAAACAATTCACATTGTATCAGCTGAGTAATAAAATTGTATACGTTTTTGATCAATGATGAAAACAAACAGTTCTTGGTAGTGTACTCCTCCTATCCTAACATTACGTCACGCACTAAGAGCTAGCATTTGTAGTCTGACTCAACATATGTCCAACTATCGATGTAATGCACTTTATTAACCATTAACAATTTCTCAACTCCCATGCAGTCTTTTCTTCATTAGTCAGCATTTACTGCTCTGCCTCATCATTAAGCTGCAACCTCTTAGACTTGGAGTGCTCTACGCTACACAGTCTTAATGTAAATAGTGTATAATTGCACATTTTGTTCTGATTAAATTATTAAAGTTGCACACATTACACTCTTTGCACACTTGATGGCATATTTAATTTGCAATAGTCCTTGTTCTATGAGCGGGTTACCAAGTTACTAGAGGTCTGCGTCGGGCTAGAAATTAAGCCCTAGCGTGCTTGTGCCCGACATCTTACAGCCCGACAATGTCTAGTCAAATTCAGAGCAGAGCCTGACAGCTTGAAAAGCCAACAACAACGCTGCAAGACTATGCTGTAGAAGTGGAGAGATTACCTCAAAAGGATGGAGAAGGTATGTTCACCACGTCACTTATTTCCAGAAGTTATCATTATAACCCAGGAACTCAAATTCTGTTTACTCTTTAACCTTGTCCAAGTCAAAACTGAAATCCATTAATGATGTTGCAACTTCATGACATATTACAATTTCATTTCAAACTGCTTCCGACCTTGAACATCAGGCTGCGATATTACAGACAACCTTTTTGAGTTTGACAATCCTGTTGTAGACACGTCCTTACAAAATAAGCACTGACCCATTAACTCAGTATTTGAAGCCTGCCATATCGGGAGACTTTTATTATCGCTTTTAACATCAATTACTCCATGTGTTACAGTGTAATATCACTGCAGGTCAAACTTTGATTTTGTTGTCAGCTCATCTCGTTTTACAGTTACTTTCAACTCATTTGTTTATTGGTGTTCATGTCTTGTGAATACGCTAGCTTTCCTCTTTGACAAATCACCAAGTTGTTTTGATATGGATGGCTTGATGAGCTTTTACTCAGATTTACTTTGTTCTCACTTCCACCGTGATTGTCCACTTTTTTTGTCAGGTCAAATCTTGCCAGGGGGCAGGAAAAGCAGTGAGGGAGGTGTAGTGTCAGTATAGGAGAAGGGCCAAAGCCTCCATCCGTCTTCAACATGCTGCATATAAGCTTCCCCACTCATTGTAATGGATGTGGGGGGAGACTGGCGCTGAGTCTAGCATATCATTGATCCTCCCCAACTTGGCAGTACCTATCACAGTATTAAGAGGGATTTATACATAGACTGACTGACTATGAAGTGGAAGAGCATTGTAAAAACACATGACCATATTGAGATTAAGAACATTTTAGGGGAAAAAAATTGTGAACATTAATAGAGTAAAAAAGCCTAAACAATCTTTAAAAATTGGAAGGTTCGCTATAAAACTAGGTGAAAGCCAATTCAGAACCTGTGAAGGGTGTCACTCTGATTAAGATGGGAAACGTTAGTGTAACTACAGAGCAGATCAATCTTTTTCCCTTAACCAAGAAATGATTTGACCTAGGGCTGGGCAATTAACCGAAAATGTATCGAAACCGACATTTAGAACCTCTCACCGACTTAATCTTGCTCACGTCGGTTAATTCGGTTAATACTTTCCCCAATGGGTGCGTTCATGAACTGCCCCCTTAAAAAAATACTATGTCGTGTTCAATCACGTGCCTCCGCCCCATCCAACTAACGCCGGGTTCAGACCGGCCGCGCCGTTCAGACC